>JAOXYA010032128.1:0-12937 GCA_028565675.1 Sorex palustris
GGAGGGAGGGAGGGAAGGAGGGAGGGGGAGGCAGGAGAGAAGAAAGGAGGGAAGGAAAAAAGGGAGGGAGGGAGGGAGGGAGGAGGAGGGGAGGGGAAGGGGAAGGGGCAGGCACGAGAGAGCCAGGGAATGGGGGGGCACCCGCTCTGCTTGCAGCTGACTCTGGTTAGTCCCCAGCATCCCACGGGGTCCCCCAAGCCCCGCCAGGAGTGATCCCTGAGCACAGAGCCAGGAGGAAGCCCTGAGAACCGCCAGGTATGGCCCAAAACCCAACAACAACAACAACAACAACAACAACAAAAAGACCAAACCCAACGTCGGCCCCAAAGGGAGCACAAGAACAGGGTGTCAAGGATTTGACATGTGACACAACAAAACAGAAATCTCCTCCCGGCTGACCAGGGTCTCTCCCGACAACCGACAACCGACAACCGCAATGCCACGAGCCCCCCTCAGTGCGGTGAGATCCAGCAGCCCCGAACCAAAGGGTCCATTCATCCCCTCAGCTGCAGAAACCCCTCCCCGCCCCCACCCCCCACCCCCCACACACACACACACACTCTCTCTCTCAGGGCAATCTGGCCCCCAGGCTGTCTGTATGAATAAAACTTTATTGGCACCCGGCCAGGCGGCCCATTCATTCGAGCTGCTCTCCCAGCTGAGTGGGTGACAAGAACCAGCCAGCCCGAGAGAGCTGGGTAGGACGCAGGGATTCTCCAGACCCTGACAACCACAACAATGCCGAGAAAAAGCCCAGGCCCCTCTACGGGAAGGGAGTTATCTCAGGAATGCGGGAGGGGGCAGGACGGAGAGGGTCTCCCCAGGCCACTTTCTCCGTGCCAGAATAATAAAATGGGAAAGGAAGGCCTGGGGCGGGGAGGGCCTGGCCGCTGCAGGCAGGGGACCAGCCAAGCCTGGGGCATTTCACGCCAAGGGCCCAGGAAAGCGTTGCTGGGGGGGGGGGTGCTGGAACGATAGCATAGCGGGGAGGGTGTTTGCCTTGCACGTGGCCGACCCGGGTTCGATTCCCAGCATCCCATAGGGTCCCCTGAGCACTGCCAGGAGTCATTCCTGAGTGCATGAGCCAGGACCCCTGAGCATCACCAGGTATGACCCAAAAAGAAAAAAAAAAAAAAAAGCACATACAGTCTCTAGGTTCAGGTGGGTGGCGGACCCCCCACCGGGATTCCTCCCACCTCCTCCCCTGGGGCCAACCCCATCAGCTCTGGGAAAAGATCTTTCCAGATTCTGTCCTCCCCGGCCCCCATCTGCTGCAGCCTGGCCCGGGCCAGGGGTTCAGTGGACCGGCACTGGCTCCTCCCAACACCCCCGCCTTGCTGGTGGGCACCCGCAGGCAGAGCCTGGGCTTCCCCTAGTAAAAATGGAGACCCCCTGCCAGTCCTGCACTCTCCCCCCCTCTGCTCCAGCGCCACCCCCCCACACACACACACACCTGCTCCTCACAGGCGTGCAGCACCATCCGGCCCCAGGACCTTTGCTTGTGCTGCTCCCTCTGCCCGGAACATCCCTCCTCCAAAATCACAAGAGGTGCCTCACCTCAAGCTAATCTCTACAGAGACTCCCCCACTCGGCCAAGGCTGCTCGCTCCATGGAAGAAACAGCCCCTCCACAGCCCCCGCCCCCACTCCTCTGTTCTTCTGGGATTTTTTTTCCTTGGGGGTCGGGAGAAGGGTTGGGGTCACAATCAGTTGTGCTGGGGATGAGACCCAGGTCAGCAGCGTGCCAGGTGAGCGGGACCCCCTCACCCTCGCCACTGTGCCGTGGCTGCCTGCACCCTCCTGTGCATGCAGCTCATTGCAAGGAAGAAGCAAATGCTTTTTTTTTCCTTTGTGGGTCACACCCGGCAATGCTCAGGGGTTCCTCCTGGCTCATACACTCAGGAATTGCTCCTGGCGGTGCTCAGGGGACCCTATGGGGTGCTGGGAATCGAACCCGGGTCGGCCACGTACAAGGCAAATGCTCTCCCCGCTGTGCTATCACTCCAGCCCCTCCACTGACCTTTACTGTTCCTTTATTATTATTATTATTATTGCTTTTTTGGGTCACACCCGGCGATGCTCAGGGGTTCCTCCTGGCTCTGCACTCAGGAATTACTCCCAGCAGTGCTCAGGGGACCCTACGGGATGCTGGGAATCGAACCCGGGTCGGCCGCGTGCAAGGCAAACGCCCCCAGAGGGGAGAAACGCTTTTCTCTCTCACTTCCCACTACAAGAATGCTCTCCGCTGGCCGGAGCTTAAAGAACATCAAGCTGCCTTTCAGAACACTCCCCCCCACCCAGGCCTGCCCCACAGCTGGGGGGGTCCGGCTGTGGCACACAGCAGGCGCTCGCGAAATGCCCACGCACGAGGCCACACGCCCTGCCCGCTGTTCTGTTGCTCCAACCCATGGAATAATTTTTTTAATTCCCAAACCAATGCATTAAAAAAAAATTAAGGGTGGGGGGGAAGGCGGGAGGGAAGGGGGGGGACGTCTGGGGGGATGACCACAGCTGCAGGGACGGGCGTGGGGGCGCCGCACACACGGCGGAGCCCAGCCAAAACGCAAGGCCCGCCAGACGGGCGCTTCTGCCCACTCTGCCGTTATCAACGAACAGCCCCGGCGGACCCGCACACGGAGGTTTGGCCTGGCAACTTTTTGCTGCAAAGCTCTGAGGGGCGTTTCTGAGCCGGGGGGCTAGGGTGGGGGCAAGGAGCCTGCTGGTGGCAGCCCCAAAGCCCACTCCCCGACCCACGGGACATGGGCAGACTTGGCGGGGTGCGAGAGTCAGCATGGTGGTGGGGGGTGGGGAGGGGACACACCGGGCTGGGCATCCCCCAGGGTCCCTCAAGCCCCGCCAGGAGTGATCCCTGAGTGCAGAGCCAGGAGTCCGCCCCGAGCACTGCCGGGTGTGACCCAAAACGCTAAGGAATACAATGAAAATACAATAAGGATTTTAAAAAAGAATCAGAGGCTGGGGGGGGGCAGTCCCAGGGGAGGGCAGGGCACGAGGTGCCCACCGGCCAGGGCGGCTGTGAACCCGCAAAGGAGCCGAGCCAGGAGGACCCGGCTGGCAGGGAGGAGACCACGGCCCGGGGCAGGTCAGAGAACAAAGACTTGGCAGAGTCGCCGCCCGCCCGCCTGTCACCCGCCTGTCACCGGTGATGTGTTCATCAGACCCCCCGGGGGGCCGTCTGGGCCACGGAGGGCACGAGAGGCTCAGATGGGGCAGGGGAGGGGGGTTGGTTTGGGTTTGGCTTTTCTTTTTGGGGAGGGGTCTTGGGGTGTGCTGGTCCCCAGTCTGTCCTCCCCAAAGCGGCCACCAGAGGGCACTCGTGAGCCCCCCAGTCAGCCCCCACCCCCACCCCTTTGCCCACCCAGCAGACCCTCCAGGGCACCCACCTGCTCCGCCCCCCCCTCCTGCCAGACCCCATCCTGCCCCAGGGCCTTTGCACCTGCTGTCCCTCCCCACCCACACCCGTGAAAACAAAACGCCGAGAGCCCCCCAGTCCACTTCAAACCGTCTCCCCCTTCCCTCCCTTCCCTTCCTTTTCTCTTTCCCTTGTCACCTCAGGGTGCAGGTCCCATTTGGCCCGGAAGGGGAGGGGGCCAGGCAGGGCCTTCCTGATCCACCAGGGCATCATTCCCAAGACCTGGGCGGCTCTGGGGGTGACCCCACCTCCCGGAACCCTGCCCTGCCCCCTTTCCTGGGCTGGCACCTGCCGGGGCACAGGAAGCAGGGGCGGGGGTGGTGGGACACGGGAAGCCGGACAGCTGGGCTGACTCAGGGCTGGGGGGGCCTCCGCCCGGCACGCACGTCCCCCAGGGCTCTTTCTCCTTAGGGACGCTCCGGCGGGGGTGGGTGGGACGGGGGGGGGGGGGGGGGCTAACGCCGGTGGGTCAAAGCATTTGCCTCGCACACAGCCCACCCGGTTTAAGCCTCGGCACCACCGGGAGTGATCCCTGAGCACCAGGAGTCCGGCCTGAGCACAGCTGGGTGTGACCCCCCTTCCCCCTGGAAAAAGGTCATCTCTGAGAACCGGAGGGACAGGACAGCAGGGAGGGCGCCGGCCTTGCACACAGCCGACCCAGGTTAGATCCCCGGCACCCCACGGGGTCCCCCAAGCACCACCAGGAGGGATCCCTCAGTGCAGAATCAGGAGTCAGCCCTGAGCACCGCCAGATGTGGCCCCCAGGCCAAAATGAAGTTGAATGCCAAGAGGGGCCCCAGGCTACTCGAGCCAGGTGGCTCAGAGTGAGGGGCCGACAGTGAGGGGCCAGGCAGTGCCGGGGAGTGGCCTCGGGGCCTCAGGTGTGTCAAGCACAAACAATCCCCCAGTCCTAAGTGTATGCAGGGTGGAGGGGAGGGTGGGGCCCAGCCAGCAGTGCTCGGTTGGGCCCTTACCACTAGGCCACACGGCTCAGGCCAAGATGACAACATAGGCCCTGCAGCAACAGAGACTCAGGTCGGGGTGAGGGGAGACTGAGAGGGATGGGCAGTAGAAAAGCCCCCAGCCCAGAGGCGGAAGCCCCCTCGGAGAGAAGGGGGTCTGGGGACCCCAGGACTGCTCACGGCTGGGACAAGGAGCAGACCCACCGTCTTCCATCCGGGGTAAACTGAGGTTTAAAGAAGCACCCTGGGGCCCTGAGCCATAGGACAGCAGGGAGGGCCCTGACCTTGCACATAGTCAACCCGGGTTCGATTCCCAGCATCCCATATGGTCCCCAAGCACCGCCAGGAGTAACCCCTGAGCATCACCAGGTGTGGCCCCAACACCCAAAATAATTTTTTTTTTAGTTTTTGTCATTTCTAAGTTTTATTTATTCATTTAATTTTTGGCCTTTGGGGTCACACCCGGCGATGCTCAGGGGTTCCTCCTGGCTCTGAGCTCAGGAATCACTCCTGGCAAGGGTCGGGGGACCCTATGGGATGCCAGGGACCGAACCCAGGTCGGCCGCGTGCAAGGCCAACGCCCTCCCTGCTGTCCTATGGCTCAAGCCCCAACATACATGTTCTCTAAAGCTCGATGACAAATGGGCTTCCTTGGGCGTACGAGGGGCGGGGGATGGGTGAACTTTACCCGTATTCTGGAAGCTCCCCCTCCGGAGGAGGCCAGCCCGGCGGCGGCGGCAGCGTCACGGGGCCGTGGGCAGGCAGAGGCCCCGGATTGGGACGCGGCTATTTTAAAGGGGCTATTTCTGGAGGCCGAGGTGAGAACACGGGGGCGAGAGGAAGGAGCAGGAGCGGGGGGGGGGGGAAGGGGGCAGGGGACCGGCTGGGGTGACGCGGGAGCCCTCGGTCACGGCACGCGGACCTCCCCCCCCCCCGCCGCCCCCATCTCGGCCTCACCCCGTGCCCTGGACCTACACTCAGTCCCATGCCCAGAGCCTCGAAGGCCGGGAACACGGCAGGAGAAGCAGCCCCCCAGCACCCCCCACCACGCACACACACACTCCCCTGGGAACCCCCACCCGAGTCTAGAGGGGGCCCCAGGGGCAGGGCGGGAGAAAAAGTGGGTCTGGGGAAAGGGCAGCGTCTGGGACAGGGCAGGGCACTGGAACTGGGCAGAAGGTTGGTGATCTTTCATTTGTTTGCTTTTGGGGCCACCCCCGGCGATGCTCAGGGCTTCCTCCTGGCTCTGCGCTCAGGAATCCTCCTGGTGGGGCTCAGGGACCCTGCGGGATGCCCGGGGATCGAACCCGGGTCAGCCATTTGCAAGGCAGGCGCCCTCCCCGCTGGACTATCATGTGTTTGGGTTTTTTGGGGTTTTTTTTTTTTGGCAAATACTCATTTGCAAGCGCACTGTGGAGGAAGCACAGGGTGTGTGTGGAGGGGTTTCTCCCTGAAAAGGAGTGGAGATTTGCAGGAGAGGGTGCCCAGAATCACCGTTCCCCCCAAGTGAGCCACGCCCCCACCCAGGAATTGCTGCAGTGACCTCAGGAGACTGGGGGTGGGGGGTCAGGAGTAGGGGCTGTGGAGTGGAGGGAATGTGGGTTTATTGTACGTTTGCTTAAAGAAGGTCGATTTCCTGGAGCCGGAGCATGAGGACAGCAAGTGGGTGTTTGTTTCATGCACAGTCAATCCAGGTTCGATCCCCGGCACCCCACAGGGTCCTCTGAGCACCGCCAGGAGTGATTCCTGAGTGCAGAACCAGGAGGAACCCCTGAGCATCACCGGGTGTGGTCCCAAACCAAAAGAAAAACAGTGCTGGAGCGATAGCACAGTGGGGAGGGCGTTTGCCTTGCACGCGGCCGACCCTGGTTCAATTCCCAGCATCCCAGATGGTCCCCTGAGCACCGCCAGGAGTAACTCCTGAGTGCAGAGCCAGGAGTAACCCCTGTGCATCGCCAGGTGTGACCCAAAAAGCAAAATAAATAAATAAAATAAACCAAAGAAGGGGCTGGAGCCAAACCAGTTTGGAAGTTTCTGCTCCCGAGGCAAAAGCTCACAGACATTCATCCTTCAAGGTGAACTTCCGTGATGGATAAAAAGAAAACCCTCCACAAAGGCCCGATCTCACTCTTCATGTCCACGAGAGGGCCAGAAGCAGCAAGGCGGGTGCTTCAGGGCTGGGCGGAGCTGCCCTGGGTCACCCCGTGAGCCCAGCGGTCCCAACTCTCTCCAACGGCTGACTCTCATTCCCAAGCACGCTGCACACCAGGGGCCCACGGTGGCTGCCCGAGCACCCGCCATCACCTCCACATCCCACCCAGGGCCGGCCTTGGTGGGGCCCATGTCGAGGGGATCCTGCCCCTCGATCCCAGCGCTGGGAGCTGAATGATCCTGAGAAATGTTTTTCTCTCTTCCAGGCAGCCACGGGCTGAAATGCACCGGCAGGGTCCAGACGGCAACGCACCCCATCATCCAGCCGAGGCATCCCGGGTCCTGGGCCCCGAACCCAACTGGCTCAGAGACCCAGACCCAAGAGGGTGCCTTCTGCAAACATGGCAATGGTGCTCCCTCATCCCAGAGCCCACTGCGCCCTCCCCCCAAGCTATGACCATTCCAAGGAGGGGCCCAAGGCAGCCCCCATGACACACACACACACATGCACGCACGCATGCACACACACGCATATACACGCACAGACACGTGAGTACACATATGCACATGTGTGCACGCACGCGCGCGCACACACACACACACACACACACTCGCGTGCGTGCGCTGAGGCTTCAGAGAGCCCCTCGCTGCCCGGCCCAGAGCTCCGGCTCATTCATCTCTTCTCCTCGGTAAACAACTGTCAGGGAAAATAAATGCTTTTTAATAGGCTCATTAATTGAATTCAGGGAGAAATAACTCCCCCCCACCCCAGGCCAGGGAAGGAGCTGGAGCCTCCTGCGTGCGGGGCGGGGGGCGTGGTGTAACCTCCAAGCCACAGCCTGAGGGTTCAGGACAAGCCCAGGGGCCAGGAACCCCCAAACAGTCCCCGTGACGCTCAGGTTCCCCCACGTGAGCGGCAGGAGGGCAGAGTCGGGGTGGGGGGCCCTGGCGGATGCCAACTTGGAGCGGGGGTCTGGTGTCGCTGTCCCCCTTGTCCCTCATCCTGTACACAGCCAACCCGGGTGGGGCGTGAAGCTGGGCCCAGCGGACCGGGGGCTCCGAGGCTTCACCCAGGGATGCGGGGGGACACAGCCCGGAATCCACGCGGGGCCGGGCCTGGCCCTCCTGAGGGTCTGTAATTTTCAGGGTTTTGCTTCTGCGGTGCTGGGGGCAGGGGGGGCTGCATGGGGTGCCGGGGAAGGGGCCTGGGTTGGCGCGGAACAAGGCCGGCGCCCGCCACTGCCCACCACTGCGCTAAGGCTCCAGCTGAGGGGCTGGGGTGGGACCCCTCCCGCATCCTGTTCAGGGGCTCAGACAAAAAGCTTCTCCCTTTGAAGTTTTCCAAGAGAAGGACCGGAAGAAAAGAGCCGATTCTTAGGCACTTCAGCTGCCACCACGGGGAAGGGGGGGACAGGCCCAGTGTGGGGGAGGGGTGGGGGGATACGAGACCCCCCCAGCCGGGCTTGGAGGTGGCCCCCAAAGGCTCAGGCTTTTGCACGCGGAAGACTGGGCGCCTCCTGCCCCCCCGCCCGCCAGCAAGCACTGCGGCATTGTAAGGGGGGGCACGGCCCCCCAGGAAAAGAACTGACCCCACACACATCTGCCTGGGCAGCCGGTCACCCAGCTTACCCACTGGGCTGGTCACTGCTGGCCACTGCTGCTTTGGCGCGGCACGACAACCTGGGCAAACCGCACCTCTCGGAGCGATAGTCCAGCGGGGAGGGCAATTTGCCTTGCATGCAGCCAGCCCGGGTTCGATTCCCAGCATCCCATAGGGTCCCCCGAGCACTGCCACAGGTGATTCCTGAGTGCAGAGCCAGGAAGAGCCCCTGTGCAATGCCGGGTGTGGCCCAAAAAGCAAAAACAAAAAAACAAAAACCCGCACTCCTCAACCAGCCCCCAACACACACACACACACACACACACACACACACACACACACACAGACCCCTGCACAAAGGCTCTTCCATTCTGGCCTGAAGTGCATTGTTTGGCCATTAACGGGAGAGGGGGCTGGGGCTGGCAACACGCCGGGCGCCCTCAACAGCCTGTTTACAGGAGCACAGCAGGGAGGGCACCTGCCTTGCTCACAGCTGACCCGGCCCGATCCCCGGGCTTCGGTGCCTCAGTTTCCCCACCAGCAGAACAAAGGCAACCACTGCCTCCCCACTCTTGGGGCACGGTGCTGCACTGGGGAGGGCGGACAGAGGAGCACTCAGGGTCCCTCCAGGCCCCCCTCCGCTACCGGGGCAGCAGCCTGAGACCTTGTGGATGTGGGGTTCTGGCCTCATCTCCCCAAACCGCGCGCGAGACAAGAGAGGCGCACGCATGCACACAGCTCCCGCTCTGGACGCCGGCGCCAGCATTAGCCCCCGAGCTGCAGGCCAGGCTCGGTGTGAGTGATCGGACCCCCAGAGGGCGTCTCTGCAGGGGGCACAGCTCCCAGGACTGTAAGGACACAGCCTCATCCCCAGCCAGCACCCAAGGGCAAAGGAGGCGCCCCAGAGTCTCTGCTGGCCGCGGGTGCTGGGACCGGGGTGCCCAGAGAACCAGTTCGTAAGCTCCAGCATTCAACAGCCCCGGGGTGAGCTCAGTGGTTAGAGCAGCTGCCTTGCCGGGTGAGCGCCAGGGTTGGTGGACGCCCCCCACCACACCCGCACACAGTGCGGCCGCAGAGATGGCGCCAAGCACGCCAGCTTCATCAACAGGGACCCCAGATTTTCTCCCCAACACCGCCTGGTCCCTGAGCTCTGCCAGGAGGCAGGGCGTCCCCATCTCCCCCGGTGTTCTGTGCTCGGGACTCACTCCTGGCGGTGCTGGGGGCGGTGGGGGGCTCTGCAGGTCAAGGGAAGCGCCTGACCACCCCTGCCCCAGACTGCCTCTCCATCCACCTCCAATGTCATTAAAAATGCTCACAACTCAGTGCTCTGTCCCAGCTGAGCACTGAAAAGAGAGTCACAGGGATCACCCAGGGTCAAGGCCTTGTTGGATTTCCTGTCATTGTCTTAAATTTGAGGTGGGGGGTTGTTTGTTTCTGGGGACCGTACCCAGCCGGGCTCAGGGCTCTGTGCTCAGGGATGGCCCCCAGAGGGGCTGGGGGGACCTTATGGGTCCCCTTCCTGCAGCCCCGGTGACTGCAGAGTTCCTTGCTCTCCACCCTCTGGGTGCTGGGCGCCGGTCTCTGGAATGGGGGGGTCCCGGGCACCCACCCCAAATCCCCCCCGAGTCCCTCCAGGAACCGCATCTCCTGCATCTGCTGGAAGAGAAGCTCCAAGAAACGCAGGCGTCACTGGGGCACCCGGGCAGCCCGGCCCTGCGCACGCAGTCAGGGAGCGCCAAGCCGCAGGGGGAAGGCAGCCCCTGTCCCCGGTCCCTGCCCGCCCTCTGTCCGTCCTCCGTCCGTCTGTCCGTCCCGGCCAGCTGCCGGTGCCCCTGGCCCGCCAGGCGACTTCTCTCCGCGTCCATTCCAGTCCACTGTCTCGTCGTCGTGACCGAGATTAATACGGTCAGGGCCGGCAGCCACCGAGCGTGTGCCCTCCCCTGCCGGACGGGCGCCCAGCAACCCACAGGGAAGGGAGCGGGCTGGAGTCAGGCCTGAGCACCGCCGGGTGTGACCCCAAAACAAAACAAAGACCAGGGGTCAGAGCGATCGTCCAGTGGGGAAGGCGTTTGCCTTGCCCCCGGCTGACCCGGGTTCGATCCCCGGCATCCCACAGGGTCCCCTGAGCATTGCCGTGACTGATTCCTGAGTGCAGAGCCAGGAGTCAGCCCTGAGCACCACCGGGTGTGACCCCAGAAGCAAACAATGACAGGAGCGGGTCTGTCTGGCTTTGGGGCGCGCTGGGGCAGCCCCTCTTGCTGCCTGAAACCGCCCAGGTCCCTACGGCCGGAGGCAAGGCCCTCTCAGGGGGGGCTCAGCTGACCAGCTGCTCCATAAAGTCATTTCCCGGGATCCTGGGGGGACGCACCAGACGCCCTCAAGGCCCCAAGTTCGATCCCTAGCGGTGCTGGGCTGGAGGCCCACGGAGGGAGGATGAACACAGCCGCATGGATACAGGGCTCCCCCCGAGCCCCCTCTGGGGTCCCGACTTCCAGAAGAAGGGACGAGACAGAGGCGTCCAACCTACCAGATCTTCGGGGGCGCGACTGCTGAGGCTCTCGGAGAACCGCAGCGGCAGACAGCACAGCGGGGAGGGCGTCTGCCTTGTGCACGGCCGACCCGGGTTCGATCCCCAGCATCGCATCTGGTTCCCCTGAGCCCCGCCAGGAGGGATTTCTGAGTGCAGAGCTGAGTGTGACCCAAAATGAAAAAAAAAAAAAAACACAAAAACAGACACTGCCAAACCCCGTTCCAGCATGTGTGCAGTTCAGGGCCACACAGCCGGGGGCTCCAGGCCCCCACAGCGGCCGGACCCCAGTCCCCCACCACCCCGAGGTCCCCGCGCTGAGCGAGGGGCCGTCCAGTCTCCCCAAGTACCTCCTGCACCTCTGATCATCCCTGTCCTCTCTGACCCCCGGCAACAAGGGTCACTAGACAAACGTCGCTCGGAGCCCGCCTGGGTGGGGGGCTGCGCCCGGCATACCAGGCGTGTCACCTTCGGCTTCGGGCCGGCTGGACACCCAGACACCCCTCTCGGACCCTCCCTCGGGTGTCACTTGATGGGGAAACACCCATTTTCCACGTGGGGAAACTGAGGCACCAAGCCGCACCCAGGCTCCTCCAACCTCCCCCACCCCCACACACACCCTGTCCACCCTCTTGAGCCCTGACCACTCCTCAGGGCAGGACTTGCCGCAGACTCTTTGAAGGAGTCGCCGTGTGTGAGTGTGTGTGTGTGTTGGGGGGGTCTCAGGAACACCAGGGGGCCCCCCGGGACTCGGATCCCGCCAGCACCTGGCCTGTCCCGCCGCTGCCCAAGTGGGGCGGCCTGGATTAGCGGCGGGGAACGCCCCACTTTCCCCGGGCTGAGTCATGCCTGCCTTTCTTGGGCCAGGGAAGGGGGGGCGGCGGGTGCCCCCCACCGGGCGGGCGCGATCTTGGGCCACGCAACGTGGTGGGTCTCAAACCCCATGATGGGGACAGGGACGAGGGCAGGGGGGGACACCCCTTGTCATTACTCCCTGTGGGGCCCACGACACACAGCACAGCCAGAATGGCGGCCGACCTCGAACCCGCACCCAGGCACCCCCCTTCTCCCGGGAAGGCGGCTGGAAGCCCCCCAGGCCCCATCGCAGCCTGGACTCCTGGGGACTCCGGCATGTGGGGGGCGGTGGGGCTGTGCCGGGGGTCCAGTCAGGCCGTGCTCTGTGCCTCAGTTGCCCTCTCTGCACTGCACACCAGCAGGGTCCCGGGCGCCAAGATGCCCCTCTGCGCCCTTCCGCAGCTCAGGCGCCCGTTCGGAGAAGCTGGCGCCGCATTCATCACCGCGACACCCCCTCATTAGCTGATCGCCGGGTTAATCATGAGCGAGTGAAATTACACACAGACGCCACGGCTGGCCGGCCGCCCCCCGCAACAGCTTCCAGGCGGGGTGGGGGGCCCCGGCCACGGGGCCAGAGGGGGCGAGGGGGCTCCTGAGGGTCCTGGGAGCAGAGGCTCGGCCCATCCAGCACCCAGCAAGCGGGGACACAGACAGGCTCCAGGGTGCCAGGCAGGGCACAGGGGCTGGGGGGGGGGAGGCAGGGTCAGGGGCCCACCCAGAGACCAAGGTCGAGAGGCAGAGAGAGAGAAAAAAAGTGAAATTTTCAGAGAAAAAGTGAAATTCTCAACCCTGCAGCAGGAGTGTGTGGGGTCTGGGGGGGGGGGGTGGGCGGCTGCGGCTTCCGCGAAGGATCTGAGGCAAAGACGGGGAAAGTCCCAATGCAGGGGCTGGAGCACAGCGGGGAGGACGCTGGCCTGCAGGCGACCAGCCCAGCCCAGGTCCAATCCCAGCACCCCCACGGGGCCCCCCAAGTCCCGCCAGGAGAGACCCCCGAGCCCTGCAGGGCCTGGGCCCCTCCCCAACCAACAAAAAGACACATAAAATCAGATCACAACACGCCTAGGCAAGGCACACCCCCCCCCAAATCAAAATGAAACAACAGCCGCAGAGTGGACAGAGGGATGGGGGTGGGGGGCTGGGACCCAGAGACGGATCCCAATGGTCCCCCCGATCTCGGCGTTAAATTTACGGGCCCCCCTCAAAGACGGCGCGGGGAGGGGGGGTTGCAGCCCTCCGCCCCTGTGGTGGATTTTATCCTCAAGGAAAAAGGTCCCGTGGATCTCCAGAAGGAGGCAGAAGCTGTCGGGGTTGGGGGCAGGGGTCCAGGAGTGGGGGGGGGGCTCAGAGGAGGGGCGGAGGGGGGAGAGAAAGAAAGAAAGAGGGAGGGAGGGAGGGAGGGAGGGAGAAAGCGAG
>JAOXYA010032136.1:0-12937 GCA_028565675.1 Sorex palustris
GGGGTGGGGGGGGGTGGGATGAATCATCTCCAACTTTCAATGTCTTTTCCCATTTCGGTGAAACCTCAGAGGTATTCCGGGGGGGAGGATTTATCACCTGCAAGTAAGTCTTAACCCCATAAAAAATAATTGTATGTATATATATTTTTGAATGGTTCCAAGGTAAGAATGCAAGAGGAAACCTGGGAGGAAGAGATGCTTGCTGCCTGAGGCCAAGAGCATCATGTCCCACTCGTTGTCAGCCGCCCACGAGGTCCACCTAGGTAAACACCTTTTCTCCGTTTCTCTTTCACGGGTGCTGATGCTGTTTCCACGTGTCTAGAGACGGCAGCATCAGGAAGCTCACGTTGTCAGCAAGGCAGCCTCAGCATCCTCAGAGAGCATCTTCAGGAGTCGATAAAGTCATTCAAACCAATCCCTGGGAAGTCCTTGTTTAGATTTGGAAGGCAAAGAGAAACGGGCTCCAACCGTGACAACTGTGATCTCATCAAATGCTCGAATTCCATTTTTTTAATCTTATTTTATTTTTTTATAAATTTCTTTATTGAGTCACTGTGAGAGCAGTTACAAAGCTTTCGATTTAAATCTCATACAACGATGAAACACCCATCCGTCACCAGTGCACATTTCCCGCCACCAAAAACCCCACTATACCCGCTATCCCACCCCCTCCCCGACCTGTGTGACAGATGGTTTCCACAACACGCTCTCTCTACTCCGATTACATTCAATATTTCGACACCAGACCCACCGTCATTATTTGGGATTTTACCCCAACACTCACGAAAAGGCCACATTGGACAAATTTGTTTTCTATTGCTGGTAATGAATAGTATACAATGTTGCACGTCTGCGGTGGGGGCCACACGATTTTGGAATTCTGAAATCTTAGAAATTACATCTGGAGGGATTTCCGCCAGAAGCCGCTGGGTTGCGAGAGTTGTTTCTGAGTCTCTGGGATCATGGTTGAAGCCACTTGTTGAGTAGTCAGAGGGCTCGTTCAAGGGCAATGATGTAGGGATCTGCATGGGGCCGGGCGGAAAAGGCCGGCCACACCCCCATCCCATGAGGACCCACATGTCTCCTCACTGCAGGCCCCCACTTGGCTGGGGAAGATGGCCTCTGGAAGATGGCAGGCCCCGAGCCGCCAGGGGGAACAGGCCAAGAATGCCCAAATACTATTTTTTTTTGTAAGAATGCCCAAATTCTAAAGTTTGACCCAGCAATGGGACAGTGCAGCTGCGAGAGAAGAGAGAAAGACAGGAAGAGAGGAAGGCTGAAGGAATCACACGGTGGGTGCAGAAGGTCTTACACACGTAAGCAGAGTCAGGTTACATCCCAAGCTTCCTGGAAAGACCCCAGATCACAGAGTCACACTGCCAGAGGAGGGCCCCAACCCCAAACACATCAGCAGAAAGTCATTAAGAGATGCAGTCAGAGCAGGAAACCAACGGAAAGTCAGGTGTTCTACAAAGGGAGCAAGACCCTGATCCAAAGACTCTAACAGTGAATTCTGGACCGTTATCCTAGGCGAAGGTTGGCAGATAAGATAGAGCAGACCAGGGGCTAGAGCAAAGCAAGGAGGCATCTAACTTCCATGTATCACACCTGAACTGGATCCAGGATACTGGATACGCATGGAGCATGGCGTCGGGCACTGGAGCAGATAAGACCCAGCCTTGCAAGGAGGTCCTGAAGTAAGGCCCCGGGGCAGGGAGTATCTTGGCCAAGTTGGCAAGAACAGAGGGTCAAGCCAGCACCAGGTGTCTGGCCTTGAGCCTCTCTCAACCTCTTGGTCACAGGTGCCCAAGACACAGAAACTGTGTCACGTGTGCTTAGCAGGTCATCTGAACCTCAGCATCTAGCCTGGGTTGGGGTTGGACCAGGACACAACAGAGTCGGAGAGCTGATAGGCCCATCATGCTGAACTTGATGGGATTGGACCTTCCTGTATGCTGAAACCCTCTATGAAACGTGTGCGTTTGACAATAAAGTGAACAGCCATTGGCTGTTTTCTGTGCGCCCATAATCCTTCACTCCAAGTCGACCCAGACCCGGAACTGTTCCCCAACACATACGGTCTCCTGAGCACTACTAGGCATCATTCCTGAGTTCAGAGACAGGAATAAGCCCTAAGCATCACTGGGTATGGGGCTCCAGTTTTTTTTTAAGAGTTTACTGAACACAGCGGGTAGGGCATTTGCCTTGCACGCGGCCAACCTGGGTTGGATTCCCAGCATCCCATAGGGTCCCAGAGTCATAGGGTCCCAGAGCCAGGAGTCATTCCTGAGTGCAGAGCCAGGAGGAACCCCGGTGCATCACCGGGTGTGCCCGAAAAAGCGAAAATAAATACATAAAGAGTTTTCCTTTGGGGTACCTGCCAAATAGGGAATGTATTAATCACTGTGTAGCACACATCGGTCGGCTGGTCCACTCATCCTTTCTGAAAGCCAGCACCTCCGGCCTCTTTCTCTGGAAAACTCTTTTTCCATGACCACAAAGATAACTCTCTCCACATCAAACACAGCACTGTCATACTCTTTCTCTCACATCAACTAATCTCTCTCGAATACTCAGAATTTAAGATGATGGATCCCTAGGGATAGAACGGCAGTAAGGGAGTTTGCCTTGCATGCAGCTGACCCAAATTTTGTCTCCGGCATCCCGTAGGGTCCCCTGAGCACTGCCAGGAGGAATTTCTAATCCCAGAGTCAAGAGCCAGCCCTGAGCCAGGGCCACAGAATGACCAGGAGGACGTCCAAGAAGGCGATCCCGCATCTGATTTTCTCTTTTGACTCATTGCCAGTGCATTTCTCCAGGTCCTCAAGTTTTGAACCGTTACACTAAGATTGGAGGATAACGGAGCTGAGTGGTATACAGGATGCTTGCCGGACACGATCATGAAATGTGGTTTCCAAAACAGTCCACTGGATGAATGGCAATGTCATGGTTCGGTAGGGCACTGGGGACTGTCCACTGTGAAGAGAAGACTGGTGGCAGACAGAATATATGTTCACCTCAAGTCCCAATGCAATGTCAGAGCTGTCCATGGCCCTGGGTGCTGAATATAGCTGCCTACAGATCACTGTGTCACGTGTCATCCCATTCTTCATCGATTGGCTCGAGTGGACACCAGTAATGTCTGCATTCATCCTAGCCCTAAGATTTTAGCAGCCTCTCCTTCCTCGTTCTCATCAATGCCGCTGTAATGGAGGCTCTTTGAAGGTCAGGAGAATGACACACATCGTTGTTACTGTTTCTGGAATATCGAATATGCCACAGGAGTTTGCCAGGCACTGCCGTGTGGGCATAATTCTTTTGGTAGCTTGCCGGGTTCTCCGACAAGGAGACCCAGACTATAAGAGGTCCAGCGGCCATATATGAGGCCACACACTTTTCGGAACTTTGTTTTATAGTCTCTGGACCTTGGCCATTGATGGGATTTCATGATCCTGGGGGCAGTTACTGGGTGTGACTGTCAGGCTACTAGAAAATGGGGGATCTGGGCGGAGGAGGCCCAGTCCCGATCCTAGCAGGCTTGGAGATCTCAGCCCCAGGACCCGTGCACCTGGGTTCCTCTGCCAATTGCTTCATGCATGAGGCTTGTCTCTGCCTCCAGATATGTAGTTCTAAATTGACTTTCTGGTTGTCGGTGCATCTGGATTAGTTGAGCAGGAATGAAATGGAAATCAGAAGCAGGTCAACCGCTGACCCACATTCAAACTCCCAGGAGCAGAAGGAAATCTCATTTGGAAGTTCAAAAAAAATTTAAAAAAAGCTCTACAAATTCTGACAACAGGAAGTTGCATTTGGCATCAAGCGTCTCGGCATTTTGGAGACTGTCACTCGGTTTGATTGACAGGGAACATTCTACATGCATCTCCCAAATTGCATGGCGGGGGGGCCGAAAAAACACAACAGCCCTCAGTAACCATGACACCGGATATTGGCCTTAACCATTTTTCCCCCTCATTAATAACTGATAGAGCCTCATTGGCTATAAGAGGCCAAGGAAACTGTGTCGAGAATGGAAAGATGAAAAGTCAGCATATTCTCTCGTCTCAAATGCCACGGACGTCTATCAAACGAGCAAGGATTGGCTTCTGTCTAGAAATTGAAAAGGGTTGGTTTTAAAACGTTCTTGGCCAAAAGATGGTTCTCTTCCTGTTGTTGTTGTTTTGTTTTGTTTGTTTTTTTGCTTTTTGGGTCACACCCGGCAATGCACAGGGGTTCCTCCTGGCACTGCACTCAGGAATTACTCCGAGTGGTGCCGAGGGAACCCTATGGAATGCTGGGAATCCAATCCGGGTCAGCCTCGTGCAAAGCAAACGCCCTACCCGCTGTGCTATCGCTCCAGCCCCATTCCTGTTGTGTTTTGATTTTGTTTCACAGCTGTGTGGTTGAGGGAACTCGGGGGAACTATATGGCACCAGGAATTAAACAAGGACGAGTCGAGTACAAAACGGATGCCTGCTCTGTGCTCCCTCTCTGGCCATCTACACCCCGAGTGGTCACTGAAACTCTCAAAAAGAGAGAGAGTATGGTGGAAGGGCATTTGCCTTGCACACAGCCCCGCCGGGGTCAGTCCCGGCATCCCATACGATCCCTGATCGCCCCTCAGAAAAGACTCCTAAGTCCTAGGATCCTAGGCATCCTAGGCATCGCTGGATGTGATCCAAAAACGAAACAAAAAAGGATCAAGGTGAGAAATCCTTATCCTTTACAGCTCTTTCTGATTTTAATATTGGAGGGCTTTGGAAGGACAGAGGTTCACACGACGTCCAGTTGTGTCCAGAGGACACTCCTTATTCTGTGCTCATGGCATCACGCACTGCCAGGAATTGTTCTACCATTGGGTCATTGATTGTACTCCTCTCTCTCTCTCTCTGTCAATGTCTCTGTGTCTGTCTGTCTGTCTGTCTGTCTCTATGTCTCTCTCTGTCAATGTCTCTGTGTCTGTCTGTCTGCCTGTATCTCTCTATGTCTCTTTCTCTGTCAATGTCTCTGTGTCTGTCTGTCTGTCTCTCTCTCTCAAATGCCATGGATTTTGTACAGACAGTTGGGACAGTAAAGAAACAGACAGCATGAGTAAGACGCTTACTCACGCAGCTGCTTAACATAAATATTAAACCCTCAGTCAATCCATCACTTCCATTTTCCGCTCGTGTGGCTTCATACACCGACGGCTGGGAGACTTCGTCGCAGAGACGGGAGCTTCCTCTGAGTCCTGGCAGAGGCACCTTCAGAGGAGGCCGCCTCTACAGATTCTCTCGGGAGCAGGAGATGCGAGAGCGTGACCGCGTCCCCGGTTGGTACCCGGCATGGAGCCTCCACGGCACCAGCTGACGCCTGCGAATTTTCAGAGCCGAAGCTGTTTACGCGTGTGTGCTGTTTGGAAAAATCACGTGATGGAAGAACTATTCCACGGATGGGATTGGAGGAGGAGGTGGCATGGGAGATGGTCTAGAGGGTTGGAGAGCATGCTTCACTCATGGGGGACCACGTTCAATCTGTGGCCCTGTGAAGGTGGGAAGGGAAGATGCTGGGTGATCTCAGTACGACAGAGGGTGTAGTTGCATTTCCCAGACTCCTGCGGGGTTGTCAGACAGCGTAAGGGAAGAGAGCTTCTTGGACTCGATCGTCAAACCTTGAGGAGTGCCAAGACAGACCGTCAGCAAGGAACACTGCAGTTCTTACCCACGTGGTCCGTGGCCGGAGAAGATTGTGAGTCACAGGGACCCAGGGAAGGAAAAAGCCACAGCCTCGCCTAAAGCAGAGGATAGCACCTCTGTCATCCTCGGACAGCCGGGGATGGCGAGAAACAAGCCCACTTGTACGATGAAACACATTAAAAAAAATGAATCATCCTGAGGTACAGTTACAGGCTTACAAATTTTCGTGATTATGTTTCAGTCATACATTGATTGAGTACCCATCCCTCCACCGGTGCCCATTCTCCACCACCATTGTCCCCAGTATCCCTCCCGCCACCCCCATCCCATCCTACCCACTGCCTCTGTAGCAGACACATTTCCTTTAACACTCTCTCTCTCTCTCTCTCTCTCTCTCTCTCTCTCTCTTTGGGTGTTGTGGTTTGCAATACGGGTACTAAGTGGCTACGATGTTCGGTCCATAGTCTTTCAGCACGCATCTCCCATCCCGAGCGATTCCTCCAACCATCACTGACTCAATGATCCCTTCTCTATCTCAGCTGCCTTTCCCCCAGCATGTGAGGTCAGCTTCCAAGCCATGGAGCAATCCTCCTAGCCCTTATCTCTATTATTCCTTGGGTGTTAGTCTCCCGGGTAGCTTGCCAGGCTTTTGTCGTGCAGGCGAGATACTCTTGGTAGCTTGCCAGGCTCTCCGAGAGGGGCGGAGGAATCAAACTTGGGCCGACAAGGTCGGCCATGTGCGTGTGATGCACTTGATATGCCAAACACAGTAACAACAAGTCTCGCAATGGAGACATTACTGGGCCCACTTGAGCAAATCGATGAATGATGGGAGGACAGTGACAGTGACAGTTACTCTCCCGCTTTATATTCCACCAATGAGTGCGGTCCTTCTATGTCTGTCCCTCTCTTTCTGACTCATTTCACTCAGCATGAGAGTCTCCACGTCCATCCACCTATATGCAAATTTCATGATGACTTCATCTCATCTAACAGCTGCATAGTATTCCATTGTGTAGATATACCAGGGTTTCTTTAACCAGTCGTCTGTTCTCGGGCACTCGGGTTTTTAAGATATAACACTTTGAATTAACAGAGGCGTCTTCCTATTTCCCCATTTAATTTTTCTTTGTTTGGGGGCCACTGTTGGTGATGTTCAGGGGTTATTTCTGGCAGTGCTCAGGGTCACCATACTGGGAGCATGGGATCAAATCTGGGTCTGTCTTGTGCAAAGCAAGTAAGTACCCTCCCCACTGTGCAATCGGACCAGCCCTCATCGCTTAAATTGTCTTAATTCTATTCGTTTTAACTAAATGTTACATTCGTAGGTCTTTACTTCTTCCACGTAAATGCTACACCGCATTAAAAAAAATGCATAATTCATGAACAGGAAATGCAAGATCCAAGTCCAAAATCAAACGTAATGAAAATCTAATATTTCAGGTGCTGGCGTTGTTGGACACTCACTCCTAGAGTTGAAAACTCTCATAGAGTTATCTATGAGAATAAGCACGGTTGGTAGCACAGTCCTCCCGTTGTTCATCGATTTGCTCGAGCAGGCCCAGTAACGTCTCCATCGTGAGACTTGTTGTGACTGTGTTTGGCATCTCCAACACGTCACGGGGAGCTTGCCAGGCTGGGCCGTGCGGGCGAGATACTCTCGGTAGCTTGCTGGACTCTCCGAGAGGGGCGGAGGAATTGAACCTGGCTCGGCCGGGGTGGCTGCGTGCAAGGCAAACGCCCTACTGTTGTGCTATCGCTCCAGCCCACAAAATTGATACTGAAAGCTTATCCGGAATATCCCTTGATCTACTTTCAACACTCAGTCCTTGTCCAGCGTGGTCAGTCCCAGCTATTATTGTCACACTGGTCCCTTCTCTATCTTACGTATACCCTCAGCCCCACACACACCAGTGGTAGATCCCAACCATCGACCAGTCCTCCTCCTAGCCTTGGCTTTCCCGACCCTTGGATATTAGTCTTCTACTACATATATTTTTTATAGCTGACAAATGGATGCAGTCATTCCAGGTCTGTCTGTTCCTCTCCTTCTGACTCATTTCACTCAGCATGAGACTCTCCATGTCCATCCATTTATAGGCAAATTTCATGACTTCCATTTTTCAGGGAAGGCGTTTTTGCATTGACTATATTGATTGGGTCTTTGGCTGGCAATACCCTTAATGATGGTTTCTCTGGAACTGAATCCCAACAGCACAGCCATCACCAGGGCACCCTTTCCCCTCCCCTAAGGAACCTGAGCCCTTCCCTCTCCTTCCCGCCCCACCCCCAACTCAGTTGTGTGGCTCTGTTCCCCCCGCTGTGCTGCCTTTGGCCCTCTGCTGCTCCCTTGCTGTGGAGCGTCAAGTCCCACCTAGGAGAGATGACACCATCTCCGTCCCCTTCATTTGGGCTAACTTCACTCAGCTGGACTTCACTCAGCTGGGTACACTTAGTTCTCTCCTTGTTGCTGCAGATGGCCTGCTTTTGTTCTTTCTTGGCGCTACGGAGTATTCCATTGTGTCTATAGATCATGGAACTTCTTGATCCATTCCTCTGTGTGTTGGGAAGACAATTCCCCAAAGAATGCATACAGGTGGCTGACAGGCACATGCCGTGGACATGCTTGCATCCTGGGGCCATTCTGGGACAAAGCACCAGAATCGCGTTTCTGATGTAGAGTCGGGCCCGGTCTTTCCGCCTACAGGATCCAGAGCTGTCCCCTCTCTCATGACGAGGATGAGCTATCACAGCACAACTGGGGCCAAGACACGATCTTTCCTTCTACTTCACATCCTATCCGATCTGCTGTGCCCTGACTGATTGACTTCCCATCGTTTCACTTGCCAGTTCTTCACGTTTTGTGGGAACAAGCAATATAAAGTCAATTTGGTGTGTGCTCGCGGGGGGGAGTTTGGGACTGGGAGGGAAAGTGGGATTATTGGTGGGAGGAAGGTCACACTGGTGGGGTTGGAACACCAAATGCTGGAAACAACTTTACAATGAGCAGCTTTGTAAATCACAGTGTGTTTAATGAAAATCAATAATAATAATAATAATAAAAGACACGTTTTTTCTTACTCTCTCAGCTGTTGCATGGGGACAGGGTGTCACCCCATGATTCACAGAGGACAGATAGGGGCATTCTGCCCCCAAAACCACGGTGCCATGATTCCTTGTGGCTGAGTGATTGGAAAGGAAAAAGCGTTGAAGGATGAGGCTGATGCCACGTCCCGCGTGGAGCTATCTGCAGAAACAAAGCCAGCACACTTGAGAAGCACAGGAAACAGACACTTGTCTTGGGGTTTTGGGTCCCATCCGGCGGTGCTCGGGGTTCACTTCTGACAAGGTTCCAGGGAGCAGATGGCATGATATGATTGAACCCCGTTCATCGCCTCCCTTGCTTGGTGGTCTATCTCTCTGGCCTCAGAAACACTTTCCTATCAGCCACAAGATGCATTCTTTTTATACGAGGCATCCTGCACCGATTTCAAGCTCAGCCTGTCTCTGCCCTGGCCTTATGGGTGCAGGTTCTGCACTTAAGAACACACACACAAGAAAAGAACTTCGCCCAGGTCAGTGGACTCCTTCAGGCGCTTTGCTTGAAAAATAGCTTCGCCTTCCTTCAAATTGAGAAACGTTTACTCTAACCAGGCAGATGTAAGACGGGGGGAAAAAAGGAGGGTTTGACCCTGGGTTTCAGGGGGCACTATAATTTGTGGAGGGGCGTTATAAATCATGACCTGCGAATTAAAACGTGTCAAGCCAAAGTTCCCTTTCGTCGTAGGAAGATAGACTTTGCTCGTGGAATGGTTTTCTTGCTCAGTACCAGGGTTTCTGACAATAGTTAAAAGAACCTGAAAAATAGCCAACAATGACTCATTTAACAGAAAGCAAACAAACAAACAAACAAGGTAAATCATTCAACTGATTAAGAAAAATCTTTTTTTTTCTTTGTCTTTCTGGGTCACACCCAGCAATGCTCAGGAGTTACTCTGGACTCTGCGCTCAGGAATGACTCCTGGCGGTGCTCGGGGGACCCTAGGGGATGCTGGGAATCGAACCCCGGTCGGCTGTGTGCAAGGCAAATGCCCTACCTATTATGCTATCACTCCAGCCCCTGATTAAGAAAAATCCAACCAGGAAACTGCTATAAGGAGTAAAATTCTGGTTTCTGCAGAAACTGTTCTCCACTATTTTTGGGGTCACACCCAGAGATGCTCAGGGCTGACTCCTGGCTCTGCACTCAGGAATCACTCCTGGTGCTGCTCAAGAGACCACATGGGATCCCAGGGATCGAACCCAGGGCAGCCTCATGCAAGGCGAAAGCCCTCCCCTATGAAATATCGCTCCAGGACCCGTTCTCTATTTCTTTGTCTATTTATTAATCACCGAGGTGGCCCCCCAAAATAATTTTTTGCATAAGGATTACTTCCAGTAGACATTTCTGTTGTTGTTATGACTTTGGGTATTATCTTCTGCCAGATGGATGAAAATGATTTCACAAACGTAACAGTTGCATTTAATTCCAAATGTTTAATTAAAGATCTTTGAATTTGAAATTAAAAAAAAAACAGCCAACTCATGCACACACACAGGCATCGTGTCATCATTTTTAATTCACACAGATCTGGGAAGGGTGGAAACAGTCGCCAACTTCAGGGTTTGAACCCAGGGAGGAGTGTTATAAAGAGTGGAGGTGGGATGGAGTGACAGTACAGCGGGGAGGGCGTTTGCCTTGCACGCGGTCGACCCGGGTTCGATCCCCAGCATCGCATAGGGTCCCCCGAGCACCAACAGGAGTAATTCCTGAGTGCATGAGCCAGGAGGAAGCCCTGAGCATCGCCGTGTGTGACCCAAAAAGCAAAACAAACACACACAAAAAGAATAGAGGTACAGTAGGGAGAAATGGGGTGATTTTACGAATAGTAAATTACAGATAGTAGATTACAATTTTTTTTTTTAAATCCTAGCATTTGGTGTCAGCATGGTTAGGTAAGAATAAAAGGTCATGGGAAGTCCCATGATCCCTGGGGCACTGGCTCAAATATATAAAAACATACGAGCATCTCTCTCCATGCACGGAACCCGGGGTTGAAGCATCACTCTAAGAGCTCGGGGAGCGGCTGGTGTGGAAATGCAGTGGGAGGCGTTGGCCTTGCATGTGGCCAGCCCAGGTTTCAGTTGAGGCACCCCCGTGTGGTTTCCTGAGCCCGCCAGGAGTGATCCCTGAGCACAGAGCCCCAAGGAGTAAGCCCTGAGCACCACTGCAGGTGATAGCCTGAAAACCAAAGGCAGGGCCGCATTCATAGTCCAGTGGGAAGGGCGTTGGCCTTGCACGTGGCCAACCTGGGTTCGATTCCCAGCATCCCCTAGGGTCCCCCGAGCACCACCAGAAGTCGTTTCTGAGTGTGGAGCCAGGAAGAACCGCTGAGCATCGCTGGGTGTGAACCCCCCCCCCCAGTCTTCACATGCACACACAAAAAAAGCCAAAAAAAAAAAAAAAGAAAACCAAAACCAAACCCAGTTTGGAGCCTGGATCCTGTCAATGGGCTTCTCAGATCTCTTCAAAGCAACGCAATTGAAGAACAGAAAGTAGATGGAAAAAAATTTTGGGTTTTTAAAAAAAATTTTTATTATTAAATCACTGTGAGATACAGTTACAAAACTTTCATGTTTGAGTTTCAGTCATACAATGATGGAACCCCCATCCCTCCACCAGTGCCCATTCCCCACCACCAATGACCCCAGTATCCCTCCCCATTTCCAACCCTCCCTTTTGGTTTTATTGCCTAAAATTTCCCAGTAATGCTCAGGCTGGAGCGATAGCACAGCGGGTAAGACGTTTGCCTTGCAAGCGGCCAACATGGCCAACCCAAGTTCAATTCCTTCGCCCCTCTCGGAGAGCCCGGCAAGCTACCAAGAGTATCTTGCCCGCACAGCAAAGCCTGGCAAGCTACCCGTGACATATTCGATATGCCAAACACAGTAGCAAGTGTCACAATGGAGACGTTACTGGGCCCGCTCGAGCAAATTGATGAACAACAGGAGGACAGTGACAGTGACAGCTCGGATACCGGAGAGAGAAGGGAAAGACAGAAAGAAAGGCAAAGCGTTTAGGATGAAAATTAAAAATTGATGGTGTTCACCTTCAAAGCTGATGAGCCCTAAAGAAGGGGAGAGGCGGTGGGTGGGGAGGGGGGTGGTGTCATTGTAGCGTTTTTCTCCCTTACTTGAATTTACTTAGTCAGGGGCATTTTTCTCTGCAAGCAGGCCGGGTTTTAAAGCAGAGGTCGCCATATCTTTTTTGAGATGTCCTTGACTTTGAGATGCCATCATGTATAGTAGGGAGCACTAAGGTTGCTCTCGATTGAGGTGGGCTTCGACAGGATTAGAAGGGATGGGGGGTGGGAGGGATACTGGGACCGGTGGTGGTGGAGAATGGGCACTGGTGGAGGGATGGGTCCTTGATGATTGTAGAACTGAAACCCAAGCACAAAAATCTGTAAGTCTACAGCTGGACCTCATGGTGTTTCACTCATAAAAATTTAAAAGAAAAAAGAAGCCAGTTCGTTAGTTACATTCAAGACCGGAAGACAATGCTCCATTTCCCGCAGGCATTGTTACTATAGAAGCGAGAGAAGAAGTCAGACGGGAAATGGCACCCACCACGCCAGCGTCGTTTCCCAGTCTCAACAGACACCCAGAGGTGCCTTAGTACACGTGAGCAGCGCCACGCAGAGCGAGCCTATAATTCCTCACCCATGTCCTGCCAGAGGTGTGGAGTTTCAAAATACTAATAATCATAAAATTGCAGCCCAGGAAGCCACTTTAAATAATTTACATGACGGTGGCACCACGGCTTCCGAGTGAGCGTGTTTGATGCAGATAGTTCACAGGAGTCCGTGTTTAACCCAGTGACGGTCGATCAGGACGGCCAGAGAAGGAGAGAAGCCAGGGAAAACTTACAGACATGGGCTCTGAAGGTTGTGCAGAGACAGTCCACCAGGTGGGGTGCTGGCCTTGCATGTGGCCGGCTCGGGTTTGATGCCTGACATCCCACAGACTCCCCCGTGTCCTTTGGAGAGTTATCCCTAAGCATGGGGCCAGAAGTAAGCCCTGAGCATCTCTGGATGTGTCCCCAAAGCCAAGAGTCAAAAGAAAAGAGAGGAGGGAAGGGAAGGGAAGGGAAGGGAAGGGAAGGGAAGGGAAGGGAGTTTGCCAGACTCTGCCGTGTGGGCAGTCTACATTCGGTAGCCTGGCAG
>JAOXYA010032170.1:0-12936 GCA_028565675.1 Sorex palustris
CTCCCCCATATTTATTTATTTATTTATTTATTTTATCGAATCACCCTGAGAACAGTTACAAAGCTTTCAGGTTTAAGTCTCTGTCATACAATGATCAAACACCCATCCCTTCACCGGTGCACATTTTCCATCACCAAGAACCCCAGTACGCCCCCCCTCCCCCCCTTCCCTTGCCAATGTGGCAGATGATTTCCACTTTACACTCTACTTTGATTATATTCCATTTTTCGACAGAAGACCTACCATTATTATTTGGAATTTCCCCCCAACATTCAGACTTGCTGAGAAGGTATCATTAGATAATTTGTTTTCTATTTCTGACAATGAAGAGCATGTGATGTCGTGTGGCCACAATAGCGGCTGCGCAGTTTTGGATTTCTGATATTATAGTAAGTCAGTCCAGAGGGATTTCTGCCAGAAGCCGCTGGGTTCTGGTATCTCCACCATCTTTAGAGCACACATACACACTTAACTCAGAGACACATGTGCTTGCACACTCACATACAAAGCTCTCACCCACAGGGGCTTGCACACATACACAAGTGCTCACATGCTCTTGTGTGCTTGCATTCACACACACAAACACGTTTGCCCCCCACATGCTGGCAGGCGTGGATGCTGTGGGGAGCGGGGGGCTCACTTGGGGAACGATGCCCAGTGCCCGTTGTGGACGCGGAGTGCCTGACACAGGGCCACGTGTCCCCTGTCTGCTCCCACCCCCTCCTGCTGTCCCTGTGGTCTGTGACTGCTCTCCACAGAGCCACACCACAGCCCATCAGCTACAGCACCAAGGAGGCTGTGCCTGCTGACTGCTGGGTGCTTGGCTCTCAGGTCTGTCTGGATTTTATTGGCCACCACCCAGAGCGTCCCGGGCTGCATTCACTCCTGAGCACCCTTGGCCTTGCAGTGGGCTCGCCACGGTTCAAGCTCCCGATTCTCTATCCTGTGATGCCAGGCGATTCTGGCGAGCCCAAGCCCGACCCTGCCCCACCCCACTCCTTGCCTTCTCCCTGACACTCCTTTTTAAATTCTTTTCTTTGTATTTGGGCACAGTGGGTAGGGCATTTGCTTTGCAAGTGGCCAACATGACCAACCCGAGTTCGATTCTTCTGCCCCTCTCGGAGAGCCCGGCAAGCTACCGAGAGTATCTCGCCTGCACGGCAAAGCCTGGCAAGCTCTTTGTGACATATTCGGTATGCCAAACACAGTGACAACAAAGTCTCACAATGGAGACGTTACTGGGCCTGTTCGAGCAAATCGATGGACAATGGGAAGACAGTGCTACTGTGCTACAGGGCTACATTCGGCAGTGCTCAGGGCTTTCTTGTGGCTCTGTGGCTGGGAGCCGTCTGGGGTGCCTGTGTGAAGGCGAGCATCCTACCTGCTTCTACCTACCACTCCTGCCCCTGAATCAACTTCTTTAAAACCACCATGTGAGGAGGCCCTCAAGGAGTGTTAATGAGGTTCCTGTCATCAGCCCAGACTGTGTCTCTTCTTTAAAAATGTCTTGTTAAACCCCTTTGTACCTGATTTCTTTAACTTTTACATTGCCTTTGCATTGCCTTTGAATTTTCTATTTATTTTTGTAGTCTGTGAATTTTCTGCTTGGTTCGTTTGCCTGTTCCTGGAGATGGATATAACTCCTTGCAAAGAGATCATCAGGCATATTGTGTGTGACATATACCCTCCTCCCAGTGGGTTTGCTTTGAAGTTTTATATCATGCCCAGAGGCTGAAGTTTGGGGTTATTGTGACTAACACACTCTGCCCTTTCGCTTTCCTCTTTTTTAAGTGGTGTCTCTTGGTTTATGCTTAAGGAAGGTCAAGTTTATATTTTACTTGATCTATCTCTGTTTTATTTATTATTACTTGGAGGGGCTTTTTGGGCCACACCCAGCAAGGCAAGCACCTTAACTCCTTTCCTGTGCCAGGGGCTGGGGAATGTAGGGCCTTTAATCTATTTTACTGTTATGCATTTTGAGATGACTCATGGTTTTGTAGACTTGTAAGCACTTAGATTTATGTTTCAAGAGTAAGATATAGACATCATGGGGGTCAGGGTAGGATCCCAGTCACCAAGTTAGATTTCTCCCCTCAACCCTCCCCCTCTTTTTTTTCTTTTTGGGCCATACCCGGCGATGCTCAGAAGTTCTTCCTGGTTTTACACTCAGGAATTACTTCTGGGGATGCTCGGGGAACCCTGTGGGATGCTGGGGATTGAACCCGGGTTGGGCACATGCAGGGCAAACACCCTCCCTGCTGTGCTATCGCTCCGGCCCAGATTTCTCCTACTTGACCGATGTTCAACTCTTTGCTGGTGGGGGTCGGGGCTGGGACTGGGTATCTTCATGGTTCTCAGCTTCACACCTGACTTCTGGGCCCTTTTAAGTGCAGGAACCACTGACCCAGATAGGAGAAGCCCAGTCGGGGGCAGTAATAGGATTTGGCCGCTCTATCTGGTAATACCTTGCTTTGGGCTGTGAGAACAGTTGACCTAAAATCGTGAGCTGGGAAGGAGTCCGGTTCTCTCAGCGCTGCCTGGTCTGGGGGAGGCAGGCGAGCCCTGTGCACTGGAGACTCTCTGCTCGCCCCTGCCTGGGCCTGGAAAGTTCCTCCTCCCCAACCCCAGCACTGCTGGGAGCCGGAGCTGCCAACTCTCCAGACCTGGGCTCTAGAGGCGCTCAAGACGCTAATTAGATTCGCGACAGGTTGTTGCCGCTCCCAACGGGACGCAGGTGGGGTGCGCTGGGGTGGTTCCCGGGGGGGGGGGGGGGGGGGGAGAGGGTACCCACCATTCCTGGAAGCGGGCGGGGACCACATTGGGCAGACCCGAGGGTGTTGTGTTCCTGCTGAGCACTTCCTGGGACTGTCCAACCGCAAGTTCCGGCCTGGGGTTAGGTGGGGTGGGGGCGGGGGGTGACCCGTGGAGGGGTGTCAGTCTTACTGTCCTGTGACATGAGTAGCCTGTGACCTGCCGAGCTGCAGGCTGACCATCGTTGTCCACTGCAGGCTGACCATCTCTGTCCACTGCAGGCTGACCATCGCTGTCCATTCTGGTTTTGTTTTGGGGCCACACTCAGCAGTGCCCCAGGCTGACTCCTGGCTCTGCACTCAAGGATCACTTCTTGCAGGGCTTGGGTGACCATATGGGATGCTGGGGCTTGAACCCGGGTTAGCTGCATGCTAGTCAAATGTCCTGCCCACTGTACTGTTGGCTCTGGCCCTGCCGGTCCCTCCTGCTCCGTGCCCCCGACGCACCCTTCTGTCCCTCTGTCCCTCTGTCTCTTCTTTCCAGACAGTCAGGATGAGTTAGGCGTTTGGTCCTGAGCATCACATTGTTGGTAAAGTAGTTGCCCAGGTCCCTGGCCCTGCCTAGGGTTTCGGGGCCCCTGAGCACAGGGCAGTACCTCTTGTTTGGGTCTTCTGGGGTAAGCGTGGGGGATTTTAGGGGCCTGAGCCAGCCCAGGGGGCTCTGGAGTGAATATGTTTCTGCACCTGAGACACGTCTGCCATGCGGTGGCACCAGGTGCAGTGGGGACTCGCGGGTTCTCTGCTCCTGTCCTGAGCCGTGTGTGACCCTGCGCTCATTGTTCACGTTGCTCTGGGTGTTGAAGCAGCTTTTCGGTCACTAACTCGCTGCCCTCCTGCTTGTGCCGCCAGCCCTGAAGTGCTTTGGGTTGTCCTGCCCTCCCTCAGGACTCTGCTCCCAGCACCCCACCCCTGTCCTGGCTGGTGGAGCTTGGGGGACCAAAGATAGCAGAGGGCACTTACTTGCACAAGGCTGACCTGGGTTCGATCCCCGGCACCACCTAAGGTCCCCTGAGCCCCACCAGGAGTGATCCTGAGGGCAGAGCCAGGAGTCGGGTGTGGTGAGCAATGCAGAAGTGACACAAAAGACCAAAAGTGATTGATTCAGTGGGTACGTTTCGCAGCAGTTGAGATCACAGAGCTGGAAGGCCCTGGACTGACCCAGCAGAGTGACGTTCAGGACAGGGGGACGGAAGGGGGAGCTGCAGGTCACAGGCAGTCCTGGGAAGGCCATGGCAGGCCAGTTCTTAGGTAGGGGAGGGATTCGCCTCCAATGGATTGTCCAAGGATGGGGTACAGCCCTCTGAGCAGGACCACCCCGAGTTCTCCTTGTTCAGAAACCCGACTCTGGCCCAAGCTGCACCTGCTGAAGTGGGTCAGGCGGGAGGATTTGTTGTCCGAAGCGTTCCCCAGCGAAGCGGGGGTGACTCCCAGTAACCTCAGGTCGGCAGGGGACAGTGAAGGTTTCAAAGTGCGTGTCAGACGTGGTCCTGTTTATAGGCTTCAGGGAAGAGTCAGTGAGGCGACCAGCAGTCGCGGAAAGTTGAACAAAGAGAAGCAACAGGGAGATGATTCGCCGAGGAAGTGACCGTGACAGGCCTTGCGGAGGGTTGGGGAGAGGCTGTGTCTGAGGCAGGGATGGGAGTCGCGTGTGGGAGGGCTGAGTGAGGCAGGGGTGGTGACACGCGTGCACGCGCCGTTTGATCTTGTCCTGAAGCGTCAGGCATTCCCAAGTGTGGCCAGGGAGAGTGAGTGGCTTGAGTGGGGGCGGGGAACCCGGCAGGCGTGGTCAGGAGCCCGGGGAGCCAGGAGTCGGCAAGGTGTGGCATAAAGGGTGCTGGGTAGACTCGGGCTGGGTGGGAGAAGGGTGACTGGGGGAAGGGAGATCCGGAGATGCTCCTGGAGCAGGAGCATGAGCTGAGCTGGGGAGGGGTCTGAAGGGGCTGGTTTTGGTCTTGGGTGCGGCCCCAAGGGAGGGTGTAGCTGTGGATGTCATGATGGATACGGAATGTAGGTGAAGACTTTGGGGTGCATGACCTATGTGTAGGTCGAGTTTGCCAGGAGTGAGGCTGAGAGGATTCGGAGCCGGGCACTGAATTCTTACACGTGAGGGGAGGAAGTGGCTCTTGAATCTGTGTGCTGTCATCTGTGTCAGCGCCTCCCTCATCCCAGTCAGCCCCTTCATCATCCCTGTGAACACTCCCATTATGTCTGTCAGCACCTCCATCCCGGCCAGTGCCTTCATCCCTGTTAGTGCCTCCATCAATCCGATTGGTGCCTCCATCATCCCCATTGGTGCCTCCATCATCCCCATTGGTGCCTCCGTCATCCCCATCAGTACCTCCATCAACCCCTGGGCCAGCTTGCCGTCTCTCTCAGGGTTTCTCACTTGTTCCCTGTGCTTCACAGCTGAGTTTTTCCACTCCATTTCAGCTCATCTTCTCCCGTGGGCTGGGAGGCCCATTTATGTATTTTTTTGTTTTGGTTTGAGGGCCATACTTGGTGGTCCCCGGGGCTTCCTACTGACTCCGGGTACCATATGGGTGTGGGGGTGGAACCCAGATTGGCTGCAGGCAAGGCAAGTGCCCTTCCCTCTATATGACTGCCCCAGCCCCATTTATTTATTTATTTATTTATTATTTATTTATTATTATCGAGTTCGATTCTTCCGCCCCTCTCAGAGAGCCCCGCAAGCTACCGAGAGTATCTCACCCTCATGGCGAAGCCTGGCAAGCTCCTCGTGACGTATTCCATATGCCAAACACAGTAACAAGTCTCACTATGTTACTGGGCCCGCTCGAGCAAATCGATGAACAACGGAAGGACAGTGACAGTGACTATATATATGCTTGGCTTTTGGGCTGTGCCCCGCAGTGCTCAGGCTTTACTCCTGGTGGTGCTTGGGGCACCGTGTGTGGTTGATGGGGGGTGGGGGGTTAGCCCACATCCGCAGCCCCACAGTTCTGTCTCCGGCTCTGGGAGGCCCTTTGAGGGACAGACCTGGTCCTGACCTTCGTTCCTGCTTCGCCGTCCACAGCTGCTGCCGTGACCTTCCTTGGTTCTGGCCTGTCTCTCAGGGACTGGAGTGGGCATGGGGGGGATGAGAGAAGGGGCGTGGCGGGCAGCGCCCTGTGAATGCTGGGTTGAAAGGCACCGCTGTGAGCCCTGAGGGGCAGCGATGTCAGGGGGTGAGTCAGCCCCTCCCTGGGCAGCCAACTCAGGGGACGTCGGTCGGGGAGTCGCTGCTTTGTGGCTACTGCGTTTGTGTTTGCTCGGTGATGGTCAGAGGGCGAGCGGGGAAGGTCAGTGCCCCTGAGGGCTTGGGAGGGAGAAGAGAGACTTCTGGAAAGGGAAGCGGTGAGCACAGGGTCAGCTTGGCTGGTTGGGGTCCAGCCGGCTGGGCTGGTAGGTTAGGGATTCCTTGGGCCTCGAGGGGAGAGAGACCCGCCCTTGCACCCGCCTGTGAGCAGAGGAAGGGTGAGGAGGAAGGGGAAACTGGGGCGGGCAGGGTTCCCAGAGGTGGGTGCCAGGGGGTGGGCGCCCTGCTGGCCCCTGCAGCCCTGCAGGGTGGTCCAGGTGGCATGGGCAGGCGAGAGGGTTCCCAAGCTGGTGACTTGGCACAGGTGGCCGGGGGCAGGCCCTGGTGGCCCGATGATGGGCAGGTTGTTCCCAACGCTTAGGGATTCTTTGGAAACCCTCCTGGCTTCCTCCTTTGTTCTCCAGGCGCTTGTTTGGGCCTGCGGAAGGAGCCCATCATCATCTTCAGGGTGCTGGATTAGGCTGGAGCCAGACAGCCTGCAGGAGGCTGCTTCCCGGGGTGCTTTCAGAGTTGGGGGGACACAGCCCGCCCGCCCGCCCACAGACACAACAAACCGGCTCCTGAAGCCCAGTTCCGGGGGAAGCCGGGCAGAACCCGGGAGACGGGGGTGAACTGTGAACTCTCCCAGGAGCTGCCGAGTTGAGCAGCGGCTCTCGGCCTGGCCTGGGCTACTGCACCTGCATGAGAACCCCTCTGCTGGGGCGGCTTCCCGGAATGCACAGACTAGAGTAGCTCTGGCCACTGCCGTTGTCCTGGCGGTTGGCGCCTTTCAAAGACTGAGGGGGGTGGGGGTCGCTACCCATTTTAGTGGAAACATACTTCCACGGGTGCCAGTGCAGCCACTGGGAGAAGGGCCGGGAAGAGTGGGCCCAAGTGTGCCCTGCACCTCCCCCAGGGCCCGTGCAAGCCTGTGGTCCGGAAGGTCTTTGATGCCTCTGCAGGATGGGCGGGATGCGGGCTCAGATGTGGTGTGTGTGGCCGGTGGCGTTATTTTTCCTGCTTTCACCAGGACGCTTGAGGGGCCGGAGTGATGGTACAGCGGGTAGGGTTTGACCCAGGTTTGATCCCCAGCATCTCATATGGTCCCCTGAACACTGGCAGGAAGTGGTTCCTGAACGCAGAGCCAGGAGTAAGTCCTAAGCACCATTGGGTATGGCCCAGGAACAAAAACAAACCAACCCAACCCAAACCAAACCAAAACAAACCAAACCAAAAAACCTCAAAGCAAAAACCCAAATACGGCTACTTGATGGTTTGTGATAGGCTGAACTCCGGCAGGGGTGCTCCTTGGAGTCAACCAGCCTCCAAAAGCCACCTCCTGGGTGAGTCCACGAGCAACCCCCAGTTCTCGGTTTTGTTTGCGGGTGGGCCTTCTTCCCAAGTGCTGTGGGGCCACCTGGGGCTCTATTCAGCGGTGCTGCGGCTTGAACCCGGGGCCCTGTGCCGGCCAGGCCAGTCCTCTAGCTAGCCCTTGGTGCCATCTCGTGCGTCCCTCAGAGGCCGGCAGCAGGAAGGCAGTGGGCGTGGGGAGTCAGTGTTTCCTGGGTGCAGCGTTTCAGCTCTGCCAGATAAAACACCTCCAGAACTGCCTTGTGCAGCATTCCGAAGCTACTTCACCCCCCTTGGACGTGGCTCATGTGGACGGGCCGGGGTGAGGGGGATTACCTTGCTCTCCGCCGGCCTGGGTTTGATTCCCCAGCACCCCATAAGGTTCCCCGACCCCTGCCAGGAGTGATCCCTGAGCGAGCACAGGGCCAGGGGCGTAAGCCCTGAGCACTGCCTGGTGTGCCTACAACCCCCTCCCCCCACTGCCAGAAAGAAAGAAATGAACTTCCTTGGTGGGTCGGGGACATTTTTTTTTTCCTTTTTGGGTCACACCCGGCGAAGCACAGTAGTTACTCATGGCTCTGCACTCAGGAATTACCCCTGGCGGTGCTCAGGGGACCATATGGGATGCTGGGAATCGAACCCGGGTCGGCCGCGTGCAAGGCAGCCGCCCTACCCGCTGTGCTATCACTCCAGCCATTTCCTTTTTTTTTTTTTTTTTTTTGCTTTTTGAGGTCGGGGACATTTTTACCATAGTTACAGAGAAGTCAAATCTCTAGGGAGGAGCAGGAGCACCAGCTCCTCCCCTGACTCACATCATCCCACTTCTCGCTTCACCACGAAGGTCTTGGCAGAGCAGGGCCGGCCCAGTAGAGGTGGGCCATGGTCCGGCGGGCTGGTCAGGACAGTGGTCACTGGCTCCGTGCTGGGCCCAGGCTCCGAGGCCCCCAGGCACTGTTACCTTTCCTCACTCTTGTGATCTCTGGACCACAGCAGCAGTGCTCAGGGAGGCCTCCTGGTATGCTCGGGGACCCGATGAGATGCTGGGGACTGAGCCCGGGTGGAGCATGCGCAAGGCTGTCCTATCGCTCCCCCCCCTCACCTCCTACTTTGGCTCAGGCCTCACCTTGGCCCCTCCCTCCCCTCTGACCTTGCTCCACCGATTGCTCCTCCCTCTTCCCTCCTCCCCTCTCCTCTCCTTCGACCTTTCACCTTTCCTAATCCTGCTGCCCCTCACATCCCTCTCCACCTCTCCGCCTCTCCTCCCTTTTTTTTTTTGCTGTGAGATAAGAGATTTTTATTTTGTGAAAAAATACAGTTTTAGAGACTATATAACGAACATCCACCTTCTTGTATTTCAGAATTCATAGGTATCAATATGTTAATATATTTTTCTTTTTACATAAAAGAAATACAACATGACAGAAAAGTTGAAATATATTTTGATGGAAATTTTCTGTCCTTCCACATCTCAGCGTCAGCCACTACCGTGAGTTTAGTGCTCTCCTCCCTTCTTTCACCTCCTGCTGCACCTCTGATTTTTTTAAATTAAAAAATTAAAAACAGGGTTGGAGCGATAGCACAGCGGGTAGGGCGTTTGCCTCGTACACGGCTGACCCGGGTTCGATTCCCAGCATCCCATATGGTCCCCTGAGCACCGCCACGGGTAATTCCTGAGTGCAGAGCCAGGAGTAACCCCTGTGCATTGCCAGGTGTGACCCCAAAAGCAAAATAAAAAAATCCTTAAGCTAAAATAGGATTGAAAAATACATATTCTCTTCAGTAAAGAGTCCCAATTCTGCCATTTTATCCATGTCCAAAGATTAAACATTTCTGAATGCAACTTGCTCACCTCTAAATTTTATATAATAGTTACATATACTTCAAGTGGGTATATAAAAAATGAGATAAGAGCAAGAAGGCTAGTACTTTCTCATATGAACAGAAACACCTTCAATTCAATAACATTGTCTTTGACTCCATCTCCTGAGTGATGAAAAATAACTGTATTTCTTTCCTGAATTTTTTTATTTTGACTCATTTTATAGTGAATAAAGTGAATAAAGTAGAATGATATTAGGAAATGATGACACTGCTCATGATCTGGGTGCTTAAGGAGTTAAGTTAATATGCACAATATGCTTTCAATAACAGTATTTTAAATCATAGTGCCTAATAGGAAAAAAAGATAGGTAGAATGAGAGAGAGAGAGAGAGAGAGACAGAGAGAGAGACAGAGAGAGAAATAGAGAAGGGTGTTACCATAGAGATAGGCTACAAAGTTGGTTTGGGGACAGGCAGAAAACGAGACATAAGAGATGGAAATGTGCACTGGTGAAGGTATGGGTGTTAGAATATTGTAAAATTGAAAATCAGCCATTAACAGCTTTGTAAGTGTGTGCCTCAAAGTCATTCATTTAAAAAAAGTAAATCTTAAAACAAAACAACAGCAAAAGTTGTTCTTTTACTAAATAATACTGTAATATTAGGGTGTCTCCTCAGCACTGCTGACGCCCCATATATCCCTGAGTGGAAGTCCTTCCTCATCAGATGAGCCCAAGTCAAGAACTCACTCTTCAAAGTCACTTCAGGCTTTTGAAGTCTGAAATTCTGAGATATTGGTTTTCTATTTAGGAAAAGTTTTTGTTTAGGAGCAGTGTTTATTAAAAAGGTGTTTATGTATGCAATGCATATGAGGCTAGCAGCACAATCTGAATGTAAAAATAGATAAACTAACAGAAATACCTTTTCTATGAAGAACTTTAAGTAGTAGTGCTTTTGGTCAGCACAGGAATAGTCTGAATTTGGAGAAGAATTTTAGAAATTAAGATCACTGACAGAAGAGTAATTAAGAAAATCTAAATGTAATTTTTAAAGAGAGAAGTTAAGGAAAATTGTTGTCAAGAGAAGTATTCTTAGTGAGTCTTGGGGGTAAATTCATTTGGGAGACCATGAATCTGGGAGATCAATTCTCTGTATTATTAGAATACAACACTCATTAAAAGGATGAATATACACACCTATATCATCGATATTCAACTGAATATTACTTAGTATGAAAAGCTACATTCTTCCTTTTTGACAACAATAACAATTTTGAGATCATTATACTAATCAACTCAGATGCAGAAAGACAAATACTGTATGTATCATACTTTATGATCAACGGTTTTCAAATATCACCTAAAACAAATTATTTTGTTGTTCAGAGACAGAACTTGAGGAAAAAAATTTTTTTTCAAGATATTCACTTTTCTTTATTTTTTTGCATATATATATAATTTCCAAGAAATTTTGGAGAAGGGAATGTGACCAATGTAAATATTCATTGGATATTTCACTGTGTGAATTAAAACCCTTTCCAATTCTGATATACTTAGGACATAGTTGTTTTAGATTTCTTCGGGGTACAAAATTAATTTTAAAAAGACAGGATACTGTTGAATGAAGAAGAGTGTTATCATTTAGAAAAGCCAATAAGACAGGAGATCAACACTGTGTGGCTGAGGGGAAGCTTTCTGTTATTCCGTGCTACCTAATTTAATATTTTGAGACTTCAAAATCTCCAAAGATGACACTGCAGATATATTTTATGTATTTCAGGTGGTCTATGGTATTACTTATGAGGTTTAATAGATTAATTTAGTGCCAAATATCTCTTGCTATACAGAAATTACATCATAAATATTATAAAATTGACATTTTTACTTTTAAGCAGAATCCTCAAGGGGAAAAAATGGAAAACTTACTAGTTATGGATAAATTTGAAGACCTGGGATAAGCACAGTTGATCTTAGAAAGTTCTGAAAATCAGTAAATAAATGTTTTTCACTGATTACTTGATTAGCTGGGATATGTTATAGTTTATAAGCATTACTTTGTTAATTTTAGGGGATTGTATAATTATCATAGATTAAATTCCACCAAGTACCACAGTTCAAGAGTCATAGTCTCAAGAAATTGCTGGTCTGAATCAATATCCAGCCCACACCCCAGAGTTATATCTGTCAGTTTAGATTACAGAAGCGCTATTCACTGATGGTCAGAGAACTCGAAAAAGGTTAGATAGAATGAGAACTAGTAGAGATTGAAGAAATGAGTGATAAGTAGTAAAGAATGTATTTGAGGACCATAAACCTTTTTCCATCTAGGTCTAATGAGGAAAACATAGACCACTATTTTCTCTATATCTCGAACTCTCACCTTGACCAAGATGCCCCAGGAAGAAAGAATTCTTGCCAAAGGTTGAAATTGTCTATATCATACCCCCCAATGTTTCCAGAATGGGTTCGATTAACTCTCAAATGGAAGCTGTTAGCCATGAACCGAACTCGCCACTCCCAACAAGAGAGGTGTCTGCAACCAGGATACCTGTAAATGGTGTTAATAACAGCGTAGAGTTGGGCAAAGAAAAGACAATTAAATGGGGGAAACTCTCCAGGTACTTGCTCTCTGGAGTGATGGTTTCTATGGAGGTTTTATCACAAACCTATGGTTTTTCCTTGTCCCCTCTGGATCCATTCTTTATATCCCCATAGGACTATCATTACACCATTGTTAAAGATTTACTTTAACAAACTTGAACCCAATAGAGGTAGGATGGACTTGGAGAAAGTCCCATCATTACACTTATATTCCTCGTGAGATTCGCATAGAGGAGACTGTAAATGAGTGGTTTGTCAAACCACATTAAATATTTACCTGGTATACAGTTTAATGACAAATTAGTGACAAGGGTGGACACTGCTTTGTTTACTTTTAGTCTAGTTTCTTTTCATTTTACATTCAGACAGACATAACCTCAGCTTCTTGGCCTGAATCAGTCATCACAAATAAAAGCTCTGTGAGATGGTCTTGGCATTATTTCTTATCCATCAGTGTGAACATCATGAAGGAAGAAGTGCAATGAAACATATTTGAGTCAGGTAGACAGACAACTATCTTAGTGACTGACCATCTGGGACATTAGACTCTCCCAGTCTTGGATGAAATCTGATTTTTTCATGTGATGATTTTTCTGACAGGCACAAACTACCCTCCTTTTTAATTGCAGTTAAGCAAATTCAGGTTTTAACTATCATTAGTTAATTGTGGGTGTTGTGGGAGGTAGTAGTATTACTTCAGAAAAACAAATGCTAGAGAAAAGTTAAAATTTTTTAAGATTTATGAAGTAGTTACTAAATATATCATACACATCTGTCTTCTAACAGGAGGTTTAATTTATAGTCTCTGATACAAAATTTTTATGTATCTAGTTATATTATTACATTTTTATTAAAATACATTTTAAACCAATGCCTAAAATTTTATGTGGGGCAAAACAAGCTTATTTATTCTCATCATGAATAAGAATCTTATTATTTTTAGGTAAGGTTCCATTTTTTTTTATACATCTACCATTATTCTTTCTTGGAAGAATTCTTGTGAGTAAACAGTTAATTTTTTATTTAGTAGAATTAAATGTATATATGTATCACTTAATCAC
>JAOXYA010032186.1:0-12936 GCA_028565675.1 Sorex palustris
TTTGGGTCACACCCAGCATTGCACTGGGGTTACTCCTGGCTCATGCACTCAGGAATTACTCCTGGCAGTGCTCAGGGGACCATATGGGACCAGGAGGGCTCACTGCACGCAGGGCCTGGAACAGGGCGGTGGAGACGAGCAGAAAGAGGCAGAATGGCAAGCAGGTGACCACAGCACTTGCCGGCGGATGGGACTGTGGGCAGAAGGGACAGAGATAGGTCCAGGATACTCTGGGGTTCTGCCCTGACCAACTGGAAGAAAACAGCTGCCACGTGCTAAGGGGCTAGAGGCAGCAAGAAGCAGAGGGTGTGGTAGAAGAGTCTAGAGTTAATTTGAGCTCTGGTAAGTGAGGGTGCTTATGGCATGGATGGAATAAATTACAGCTGATGATATAAGCTTAGAAATGACCCTAAAGAAACACAAATCTTATTGAAAATATGATCTAACAGGGAATGTCTTTATTTTTTTCAATTTTTATTTTATTTTTTCTTTTGTGTCACACCAAGCAAGGCTCAGTGGTTACTCCTCGCTCTGCATTCAGGAATTACTCCTGGCAGTGGTGGGGGACCATATCGGATGCTGGGGATCGAACCCAGGTCTGCCGCATGCAAGGCCAACGCCCTCCCCACTGTACTAACAACACTCCAGCCTTTGAATATCTTTATTTAAAAAAAAATGAATTCTGGGAACAGAGAGAGAGCTCAGCGGACGAACACATGCCTTGCATGCAGGAGGCTCAGGTTCGATCCCCAAAACCACATGGTCCCCTGAGCAACACTAGGATAAATCCTCAACATGGAGCTGTAAGTTGCCCCTAAGTACTTCTGGATCAATCTAAAACCCAAATCAATCTAAACCCCCCCAAGAAACCACAAAAGAAATGGACTCCGACGTGTCTTTTAAGTTGTCTCAGCTGGAGGATGTTTCACATCCTGGGTGGGAACAGGGACGGGGGAAATGTCTTTTACCATCTCTAGTCTAGTCTCCAAGCTGAGGAAAAACAGCCTCCAAACAAAATGACTTTTCTTCTGTGACTTATCTCTAGTCTGACTGACCACACACTATCCAAAGAGCCTTCCAAAAGATAGCATCCCAGAAAAAAAATAAATAAAATTTAAATATAGACCTCCCAGAACAATCTCACTTCCTACTGCAGCCCCACAGGAACAAAAATGCCATCAAAAGGGCAATTAACTAAGTAAAAAAACGTGGGTGCTCAGCCTCCCCTATTATCTCTGCAAATCAGAGGCGAGGACACAGTTTCTGAGGAAGCCAAGGACCTCCCAGGCACAAATATTATGGAACTCAGTCCCCCTCAGTGTTATGTTCCTCCCCCCAAGAATTCTGAAATCAAGGACTTCCTAAGCTCCCAGGAAAACATAAATCCCAACACAACCCAGTAATTCATTTTCCAGACAGAAAAACAGGGGACCCAGGAACCAAAACGGGTGAGACTTTCCAACCCAAACATGACAAAACTAATGATAAAGTACGCAAAATACTCAGGCCAAACTCAAAATTTCTCATTTGTATATTTGAAAACATCAAGGTATTCCTTGCCACTTTTTTTCCCTTCTGCCATTGGCTTTAAGAACTCCAACTGATTTAGATAACAAATGGGAGAGATGAAGGAATGAGAGAAACCAGTTTGGATTTCCAAAATACATAACATAAACCGTTTTAAAAAATACACCCAATAATCTGATATTTTGAACTAAACAATCCATGTTTTACTAAAAATATTCCGGGGGGGGGGGCAGGAAACAAAGCAGAATTATAGTAAATTGCAAATGACAAGACTGTTTAGCTAGAAATTGTAAGAAATTAATGAAATAATTACTAGGACTAAAAGGTAAGTTTAGGAGGATAAGAGGCTAATACACACAGAAAAGGAAATTTATTTTTTACAAAATCGCAACACGCTACTGGGGTGGGGGGAAATGAAATAATCCATATACTAGAGGATCAAAAATATTTCTGGATAAATTTAAAGAAATGGAAGACCTACATCTAAAACATTATTGGGAGAAGGAAAAGTCTAAATAAAGAGACTGATCAAGATTGTGGATTAAAAGGTTTAACTTTTAAAAGTTTATCAGTTCTTTTCCATATTGATAGAGTCCATAAAATACCTAATCAAATTTCCACAAGCATTTCTGGCAGGGGGTGGGGGGATTTGATTCTAAAATGTATATGGAAATACAATCTAGAAAAACCACATCATGCTTAGAAAAAGAAATCTGTGCTCTCGCGGGCACGGCCTGTGTGATCCTGCCCAGAGAGTGTTGGGACCAGGTCATCCTAAGGGAGCAGCAAGAAGGTGGAGGAGAAGGGCCTGGCTGATGCAGACAGGGGTGAGTATCTCCCCGAGGGGCCCGAGCTGAGACTGGAGGGGTGGCCCACAAGCTGACAGGGCAGTCAAGGCCACAAGCTGACAGGTGCTTACGGGGTGCGTTGAAGGTGCAAGGCTGCTGTGAAGGTGCTTTTCATTTTATTTTGTTTTGTTTGGGGACCACACCCAGTGTGCTCAGGGGTTACTCCTGGCTCTGCACTCAGGAACTCAGGAATTACTCCTGGCAGTGCTCAGGGGACCACATGGGATGCCGGAGAATGAACCCAGGTTGGCCAAGTGCAAGGCAAGCATCCTACCTGTTGTACTATTGCTCCAGCTCAAAAAACAGTTTTATTAAATCATATCATTTAGGCTAGGAGATGTGGTTAAAGTGGTGGAGAATCTTCTTCGTTTATATGAGGTCTTGGATTCAAATCCCAACATCACATGTGGTCTCCTGAGCACTACCAGGAGTGATCCCTAAGCAAAGAGTCAGGAATAAGCCCTGAGCACAGCCAGGTGTGCCCCACCCCCTCCAACCCAGACAAAAGTTACATTTTCATTACTCGTATCTGACAAAGAGAAGTATATATAAAGAACAGTTTTCACCCAATGATATAATGATACATGATCTAATTAAAAAATGAGCAAAATATGTGATTTAGACACTACACCCAAAAAGATAAACAGGTCAGGGATAAGACTCAAGTAGTAGAGCATGAATACAGATTACATGTGTGTGAGTGTGTGTGTGTGTGTCTGTGTGTCTGTGTGTGTATGTGTGTACTCCCAGTCCCCTGGGGATGGAAACTGAGGCTCCTACTTCCAACCATGTGTTCCAGCCTCGAGCCATCTCCCTGGTCCTACACGGAATGACCCTACAGACTTAACACAGTGTGGCTGTGTGCAGGATGTCCTAAGATTGTGCAGAAGTTTGGGAGGCACCCAGCTAACGCTCGTCCCCTTCTACCTACTCTGAGGCTTCACACCAACCCGCTGTTACAGAAACTGCTGGTATAGATACAATCCAGTTGCTTCGAGAGGCAGAATTTAAATCTACTTTTGAATGTTATCTTACAAAGAAGACATGGGCTGAGTCACAGGGACAGAAAGATAGAGGTGCCGATAAAGAACTGGCTCATGGGACTGGAGCAATAGTACAGTGGGCGGGAGGGCGTTTGCCTCCCATGTGGCCAACCCCCGGTTCGATTCCCAGCATCCCATATGGTCCCCTGAGCACCACCAGGAGTGATTCCTAAGTGCAGGGCAGGAGTAACCCCTGAGCATCGCTGGGTGTGACCCAAAATGCAAAACGAAATATCTAACTAAGAAGCTCATGAGGCAGGGTGAGGGCAATGCTGCCCAGAGATGGCATCTGCTTTTCTGGCTTCAACCCCCCAGACCACCACTACTAAAGGGGGCTTGGGGGAACAGAGCTGAGATTTTCATATTTGGGGCCCTTTTAAGCCAGTTTTTAAAAAATATAATTTACACAGTTTTTATTTGGAGGTTTTGAAGGGAAGGAGAGACAGAAAGTGAGAGAGAGTCGAGATTAACTTGCTCAAGAGAGAACCCCTACACACACCCCAGCATTAGGCAGGAAAGCATGAAAGTCCGCATCCCAAGAGGGGAGATGTGGGTGACCCATGTGCTCGGGTACCGCATGTGCTCGGCCACACGGGCGCAAGCAAGCACAAGCGCTTAGGCAGCATATGTGCCCAATATTTTTTTTTTTAAGCTCCAGTTCTATAAACAGAGAGTAAACCAAGTGAATGTATATAGCTTTGGATTCAAGTATCTGCACATTTAATTTGCATTACCAATGAAAGGAACACAACGACTACATCAATAGAGGCGGCAGGGGTAGGCCGGCCCTGGCCCTGGCACAAGCACCACAAATTCTTGTGCCAAGCCAAGGGGCACGCTGACCAGCCTCTGTTCCCCTGGAAACAGGAGACCAGCTTGGAAAAGGCAGTGGCAGGGCTGCCTTTAGGCCTTAGAAGGTGGAATAAACCAACCTGATCTTTCCTCGCAGACTCACCAAATCAAACCCTGACCACCTTGTCTGCTCAGCTCTTGATAAATCCCGTCTTTGTCTAAAAAAGGCAGGGAAGTGTGATGCTTTGGGTCACTTCTGGGAGACCCCAATTTTTAGGGGCTCCTGCCAACAGATTCCTTCTTCTCCTGTTCTTCTGTTTAATGTGGACTTACTTCATGGAACAATCCACCCTAGAAAGGAAGGTAGTGGGGAAATGCCCCCCCCCTCCATCACCAAGAATGTCCTGGGCTTATTCCTGGGCTGTGAGGACCTGAGAGGAAGTGACTCTGGGGATTTTGGGAGGCCCAAGCTGGGTACTGAGCACAGTCACATGAGAGGCCCAGAAATAGGGAGAGTGGATGCTCTCTAGGAAGGGCCTAACTGGAAGTGGAAGTGCTGTTAGCTGGAAGTGTCCATAGGAAGGGGGAGTGCTGATGACTGGAAGCGGAAGTAGGCACATCTCGCTCCCTGGGCATTAGGGCGCCACTGAAGCAGGAGCTGACGAGTGGGCATATGGGCCTGGGCAGACCCCAGCTCTCACGGGGGAGGAGTACCCTGCAGGCCTGCAAGGTGGACAGGGCTCTGGGCTCCAGTTATGCCAGCAGCAGCGGCCTCAACTCATCAATGAAAAGCCACCACTTTGATCCCAGCTTCTGGGAGTCCAGAAATGGGCACACTGCAGCCTTGGTGGCCCACTGTTGTCACGGCAACCATCGCCCTTCCTAACCTACAGAAGCGGAAAGATTCTGTTCCATAAAGGCTGCTGCTCCTCTTCCCTCCCAAGCACGCCCACACTCGAGTTGTCAGCAGTGGCCTTCCACCTACACACGTGGGGTCCCCTCTCTGCAATGGGCGTGGAACTGCCCATCTTGATGTCTGTCCCAGTGAATGGCGTGCCCAGTGAATGTCATCACTGGCATCTGGATTCTTCCCTGTGCTGAAACACAGAAACTGGACTGGAAGAGTGAGGGCCACCAGCCTGACCGGGACATCCTGTACCAGATGTGTGCCACAGTCTGCAGAAACTCCCAGGCTCAGGGATGACAATAATACACAGACTTCTAGAGCTGCGTGTCCCTGCCATGACAGTCACATGGCACAGAATGATCATCTTCCAGTTTGGTGGGTTCTGCCACCATACTGGTCTGGGGTAGGGAGAGGGGAGAGTGGGCCTTGTACATATGAGGCCCTGGTGTTTATCCCCGACACTGCCAACATTAAAGAAAGTTTGCACAAACGTGTCACACTTATGAAAATACTCTAAAGATAGTGACTGAGTCACTGAGTGCATGTGCTTTTACTGACGAGTACTTAACTTGCACCCTAACATGATTTGAGTGAATGTGGCGCCTAAACCACCCCCAGGAAAATGAGAACACACAGGAAATGCATTTTTGGGTCAATTCACTGAATTGAATTCTGTTCCCCCAAATGATAGACTCCAGTTGTGACTCCAGTTTTAATGCAGTTCCTTGAAAGATTAGACACGAATGTGATCTGTGCTTAACTCCCAAGAACTCACAACAAGCAAGTACACAGTACGGTGAAAAGATTTAAATGAGGACAGGTAAACACATTGTTAACCTAACCCTCAATGCTTCTCATAGCTCCAGCCATCCAAAGGCTGAAAACCACCGACAAAGAATGGATTTGAAGTAAAGACATAACCTTTAATAAAAACCCCTCTGTAATCAACCCTCTGTGGTGTTCTAGAATATTCATGCAGGTCAGGGATAACATACAGCACTCTTCCCAAGTTCCCATCCCCGAATCTGGCCCATGGAATTCTGGGCAACTCCCGGGAATGACATCACTTAAGAGTCAAAGCACTTGTGTGACTAGGGAGGAGAAATTCACTGATTTTTTTTTAAAGGAAAAAAAACATCATGGCCAGGCTCTATCTCTACAGTCCACCTGCTTCCTCCCGGAGTAAGAGTTAATCTCCAGAGTTACTGGAGTGCAGAAATGCTCTTACGGGAGCGAGTAAGGCCGTGACTGGGCTCCGGACGCTCTTCTCTCGCGTCTGGCTGGAATTCCCGTTCAGTCACGTGTGCCCTGATCTGCCAGCAGGGGAGTAGAAGGGACAGAACAGAGCCCAGCTGCCATCAGCACCCTCCCCCGGTGTCCCTGAAACGAAGGCGAGGGTGGGAGTTTCTCCTGGAGACAGGAGCAGCATGTACTTCCCAGCAGGCCGGCTGGCATGCTTTCAGGAAGCAACATTTGGACAAGCAGGCATCAGAGAGACAAGCAGGGCGGGACCACCAGAGTCAGGGGCACCGTGCTCTGGGCAGGGCTCTAGAATGTGCTTCTAGGCCGCCAGCAGTGCGGGCTACACCAAGGATGCACACCACACTTCTCCCAGTAGCCTTGGCTTTCCCCCCTACATCGGGAGCACTCCCTGGTCCCTCCAGCACACCCTCTCCCCACACCTTCATTCATTTCACCCTCTGGACCTTTGTACCCCTGGGCATGCAGAGCTGGGCATCTGTGGAACCAGGTACTTACAGCTGCATGACCAGGTACAGGTGGTTTGGGCTTTCGTAGATGTCTTCCAGGGCCACGATGTTTTCATGCTTGATTCTGAAAGAAAAGAGAGACACGTCAACCTGCAGCCAAATCAGCACGAGGCAGGCAGAGGAGGCATCGTGAACCCAAGACATGAATTCAAGAAGTTACTCCAGGACACACACACGAAGCTCGTTGCAGAGAACTCTCCAGTCCCTAATTATTAAAATTTTAGAATTCCGAGAGCGTGTGGCTGCTCTTCTGCCCGCACAACATTATATGCTATCCATAACAAGCAATACAAAACAAATTGTCTAGCATTGCCTCTTCGGCAGGTTTGAGTGGTGGTGGGACTGGTGTCGAAATATTGAATGTAATCATAGTAGAGAGAGAGCATTGTGCAAATTGTCTGCCACACAGGCAGGGGAAGGCTGGAATGGGGGAGATACTGGGGATTCTGGTGGTGGAAAACGTGCATTGGTGAAGGGATGGGTGGTTGATCATTGTATGACCTCAAACATGAAAGCTTTGTAACTGTATCTCACAGTGAATCAATAAAAAAGGGGAAAAAATTTACTCCATCCCCAGTCCTAAAGTTGCCCCAGAGCATGAAGCCTGGATGCGCCTCTGGGGACCCGGGGACTGAGGCCAATAAGATTCTAACTGGCCCCAGGCTGGCCCTGGATGCCCTCGGGAGGGGGAAGCTCCAGCAGGAACAGCAGACAGCAGCCCGAGCCTGGACAGCAGGGGTGGGCGGGGGTTAGGGGCTGGCCTTGCATGCAGCGTCCCTCTGTACCGGGTTCAGCCACCACCACCTAGGGAACCCCCGGGGACTTGGTCTTTTGGGAGGAGCCACTTGAATCATTGGTGTCACACAAGATTTGAGAAATGCTAGGGGGTGTAAAAACTGGAAAATGGATGTCCTTAGACGGGGTGCAAATTCTTAACACTGAAGCATGCAGAGCGCTGCTCCCAAACCCACATCCTGGTGCTCTCCCCTGCTCCTCCTCATCTCTAAGTTCCTGCACGAAACCTGACAATAGCCCAGTGGGGTGAGTGATCACTGCTGCGTCACCAGAACCCCAGTCTGGCTGACGTTTTCAGGGGGATCCCTGGACTGGGTCCAACTCGTTCAAATTTGGCTGTTCCGCAGGACCAACGCAAACGATGGAGTCCTGGTCTGGGTCTCAGGTCCGTCAGAACTGGTCAAACTCTTCACTGGATGCAAACTCACTCCTCTCGCAGGGTAGAGCATGGACGACAAGGTTTGTGCTTGTGGTTCCCGAGCACACAAAGTGACACCAGACTGACCCCTTCTTGCCATACCCTGGTGAGGAGTGTTGGGACGCCAGCGTGGCTGCCCCCATCTGTGGGAAATAAAGTTCTCAGGCATCAAACAGACTGGATCCCTTGGGTTGGGCCAAGGGATCAATCCTAACAATTGGTCAGAACTGTAGGAAATTTTGCGTGAGATCCATGCTGGTTCCTTTCCACCAAACCCAGGTTCATTTTGTGGATTGGGGTAAGCCTGAGTGTCGGCAACACTAAGACAATCCCCGAGACAGAGACAACGGGCAGCAGGAAACACAACTGCAGAAATGAGGGAGAAGGAACGAGACTAACTCCAGCCCCACCTGGACACTTGGCCCAGTAACACCTGCAGTACCTGCCAGGGGCCTGGGAAACGCAACCGCTGGGGAAGAAAGACTCATCTGGGACGGCCACAACGCTTGTGAAATGATCTACCCAAAAGAACAGGACCACACAAAGTCTAGAGTGTATGAAGTTTCCTATCTTTTAAGTTTTCAAAAGTTGTCCTGGACCCATCCCCTGGGCACAGGTGGCTCTCCGAGAAGTCCCTTTGGAAATGATCTAAGACTTAGACACAGGTAAGGCTCCATGAGGGCCCCACTCAACCAGAGCCTAATACAGAGAATGGGAAGTACCGGGTGAGCAGGCATCAGGGGTTCGGTTAAACCAGCAATAGGGGTGAGGGGCAGAGCCATGTATCCCCCCAAACGGACTCAGCAACACCGAAAGGTAAGAGCTAAACTGCAGCTACGGGAACTCTGCTATGGGCTTGTCACTGTGACAGGCGGGGAAGGGGGGGAGGAAGGGGGAGGGTGTGGGGGGGATTGGCACTGAAATATTATATGCCTAAAACTCAACGACCGGTAATTTTGTAAATCACTGTTCATTAATTAAAAAAACATATAGGGTGCTACAAAGGGCAGGGTACTCATTATGCTGAATAAGCAATAAATACCTGTTAGTGTCAGTATATCCCAACTGCCACCATTGCTACCGATCTGAAATTCAAAGGCTAGCAGGCACTCAAACCCCTGTTTTCCTCCTGCTAACTCCGGCCACCCTTGTTACGTAAATCACGGTCCTGGATTCTTTCAACTGGGCTTAGCTATCTATACTCACAATCCTAACTCAGAGGCCACCATGAGCTGAGAGAGCTGTTAGCCCTGTAGTAAAGCCACGCACGCTGACTCAACCTTACACAGAGCCAAGAGTGTGCAAAGTACGATTCCAGCCCATGTGGGAGACACATTGGGTTAAGAACAGAATCTCTTCTTCTTCTTCTTTTTTTTTTTTTGCTTTCTGGGTCACACCCAGCAATGCACAGGGGTTACTCCTGGCAATAATCCTGCTCAGGGGATCATATGGGATGCTGGGAATCGAACCCGGGTTGGCCACATGCAAGGCAAATGCCCTACTCTCTGTGTTATTGCTCCAGCCCCCAGAATCTCTTCTTTGCTGCAGGAATGGAGAAATTAAAGCTGATGTAACTCGCGGTGTCTTCCATGATTTCTCGCAGGGGCTAGATTGCTACTTTTCCTGGCTAGTTCCTCTTAACTAACGAATGAATCAATGGGCATGTGCCATGTTCCTGCTACGTGTCTGGGAGAAAGCAAGACAAAAGCAAGTGAGCCTTCAAAAGGCCGAACAGGTGCGGGCCAGAGAGGAACGGAGGTCAGAGGGAAGCGCTGTGTATGCGGGACCCAGGTTCAATGTCCAGAGTGGCCTGGTCGCTGTGTCCCACAGGGCCTGGTGCCCTCTGCCCTCCTGCATGCTCAGACCAGAGCATTTAATTGCCCAGTCAGGCTGCCCAAGCACCACCAAGAGCAGCCCAGACACCTCGGATGCCCACACTGGTGGGAAGGGCCCCTCCCTTCTAAAACAAAAAGTGCCACTCAAACTCTCAGAGAGACCCATGAGGCTACTCGGACCCAGTTAAGTAAGCTCCGTAGAACAGTACTAATTCAATGGAATCCAGGACGTTTCTGGGAATCCAGGCTTCAAATAAATAGTGGACAGAGGCAGCCAGGAGTGGGAAACATCTGAAGAAGCACACGAGAAATTTCAAAAATTTTAAAAATTTCAGAAATTTTAAAAAATTTCAAAAATTTCAAAAAATCCCTATCAGGGCTTCTTCACTGCACCTCAGGAAAAGGAGTCAAACCGTTTCAGCTGGTCTCAGGACAGGGTGAAAGCGTCACCTGGCCTCCCCACCAGGTGCCGGCTCCCCTGTACACAGATTGCACAGGGTTCTGCCGTTCCCGACGGATCTCGGTCAGCTCTTCAACCAGGTGTGTGGCAAGGAGGCACGGCCTGGCCACCAAGAGCCCCCCCTGCATGACTCATGAGAGCCCTCCCAGGCCTGGGTGCGCTCACCCAGGTGGCCGGTGAGGACACTCCTTAAGCAGAGGCCTCTGGGAGCCCTGGGGGGCAGCCTCCACCCCCTCCCGCTCCCCTGCAGAGATCTCAGGCCAGAAGGCTTGTGCCTGGTCCTCTCGAGCTGTTGATCAGTCCCCGACAATCTGGTTTCTATCCACCCACATCACTGTTGCTCTTATCTGACCAGATGATGGTATTCAGAAGTGCAAGTAATGATCCGGGAAAAAATAAAGCATCAAGAATAGAGTGTTGACCTGTATTGCAAACTATAATGCACAGAGGGAAAAGGAGAGATCAAGATGGAAAGTGCCTCCCATAGAGGGAGGCTGGGGGTGGGGGGTTGGGTGTTGGGGGATGGTGGGAGGGAAACAGGGACATTGGTGGTGGGAAATGGACACTGGCATGGTGGGTGGATGGGTGCTGGATCATTGTATAACTGACACCCAATTATGAACAACTTTGTAATGGCCTATCTCACAAATAACCAATTTAAAAAAATTTTTTTTAAAAAGTAAAAATAACGTGGAGTTCATGCCCAATTAAATCAGCTTAATCAATGGCTGAACAAATACCAGTACTCCTACAATTAAAAAAAAAAGAAGAGTGTTAGAAACTAAAGCGGTATGGTAAACCATCATGAACTGTAGGTTATACTTTTGCAAATAAAGTCAGCACTAGGTTCTTTTTGGGGGGTGTGGGTGGGGCTGGGGGGCTCACACCTAACTGCACTCAGAGCTGACTCCTGGTGGGGCTAGGGGACCAACTGTGGTGCCGGAGACCAAACCTGAGTAGGCCACGTACAAGGCCAGTGCCTTATCTGCTATGTTTACACGGCCCCAACAACAGGTTCATTTTCACAAAGTGGTTGCATAGTTATTGGCATTGTAAGAAATCTAAGGTTGCTCTTTCTCGAGGGATTGTTTACTCCTCTGTCCACGCCATCATCCCAAAGCCCAGCGTGTGCATGGTGGGCGGCACCTTTAATCCACATTTGGTGAACGAATGAAGGCATGAACAAATACAAGCATATCAAGCTCGGGGTCAGTCAAATTATCAGCTCACAGAGCTCAAATGGCCCTTTAACTGCCTCCAAACAAGGTGCCCATCCTTATTCAGGTTCCGTGTCCTGAGCTGGTCACCTGTAGCTACACTCAAGTAGTCCTTCCAGGCTTGAAGCAATGTTTCCAAAGACAAGGAATTTCTGAATTATGATTCTCTTGTGCACTGTATAGACCACCCCCCTTTCAATGTGCATGTCTGACTGGCACACAGATCTTCACCAAAATCTATAAAGTCTTGAATGGAGAAGCTACAGGTTGGAGCTCATGGATTCCCTCAGAGAATCCTGTAGAACCAACCCTGACAGCAATCGGTTGGTTGTGATCCCCACCAACATGACCCTGACAGAATCTGCTCCTGTGACCCCCATCAACATAACCCTGACAGAAATATGCTCGATGTGACCCCTTATAAACATAACCCTGACAGAAATCCATTTGCTGTGACCCTCCATCAATATAACCCTGACAGAAATCTGCTCACTGTGACTTCCACCAACATACCCCTAACAGGAATCTGCTCGCTGGGACCCCACCAACATAACTCGGACAGAAATCTACTGGCTGTGACCCCCCCCCCACCAATATAACCCTGACAGAAATCTGCTTGCTGTGACCCTTACCAGCTTAACACTTAAGCCTGACAGAAATCCGCTCACTATGACCCCCACCAACATAGCCCTGACAGCAGTCGGCTGGCTTTCACTGCTGTCAAGTCTTTTGCCACTATCCTCCAGCAGACAACCTGATTCTCCGCTGAAATGACATTCCTTGATCTTACATACCACACAATACTGGCCAAAAGGGACACGGGGGCTCGTGAAGGTTTCTTCTTAGCAGACCCCCAATGTGGTCCTATGATCTCAACTATCTGCTCAATCTCAACCTCACTTCCAGATTATTGCTGTGCATTGAAGTTAAACTCAATGCTCTGTATCTCCAGAAATACCCTTTTTTGCCCTAACATTAGAAAAAGTTACCAATACCTCTTATATTGTTTACTCACACACTTCAACGTTGACTCTTGGGTGATAAATATAATTTCCTTGGCCCCCTGAAGCAAAACATTTAAATATACTGGTAAACTACTTTTATTGCTTTCCTTAGCCCCCTGCTTTATAACTTTTATATATGCCCTTTAGGCTGGAGTGATAGTACAGTGGGTAGGGCGTTTGCCTTGCATGCAGCCCACCCGGGTTGAACTCCTCCATACTTCCGGAAGAGCCTGGCAAGCTACTGAGAGTATCCCGCCCACACGGCAGAGCCTGGCAAGCTCCCTGTGGTGTATTCGATATGCCAAAAACAGTAACAACAAG
>JAOXYA010032218.1:0-12934 GCA_028565675.1 Sorex palustris
CAGCACCCCATATGGTCCCCTGAGCACCGCCAGGAGCAGTTCCTGAGTGCATGAGCCAGGAGTAACCCCTGAGCATCACCGGGTGTGACCCAAAAAACAAACAAACAAACAAAAAGTCTAGATCATGGAGAACTCTCACCATAATAGGCCTTTGACACTAACTAGATTTTCTTTGTTTTTGTTTTAAGGTCACACATGGCAGTGCTCAGGGCTTACTCCTGGATGAGCTCAGGGATTAATATTTGTGGGACTTGAGGAATGATAAGGGTTGGTGGGGATCAAACTCAGCATGACTGGGTGCAAAAAGCAATTGCCCTGCCCACTGTACTATCTCTCTGGCATAAACAAGAACTAGATTTTAAAACAAAATTTTACGTATTAGAGTGTTTAGCATATGCCAGGGTTCTGCAGGAATTAGAAAAAGCAAGTAACTCCCAAAGAGGCAAGGTTACATACTTAGTAGCCTCAGAGAAGTTCATTTGGTTTTATAGAGTCCCTTAAAACAGAAAATAAAAGAATAAGTAACTGATGAAACTTCGTATTTTACAATGAGCTAAAATTCTTCTAGCCACATGAGCCATTAACATTTACAAAGCATACAATTCGTAACATTCAGAGTAAGTCACTCAATTTTAAAAGCATTCTGAAGAAAATTCAAAATGTAATAGAGAAGACTCAAATGCAAGGTGCCCCAAGGTACCCCAGTCTCTAGGTCCTCTGCCCCCTGTTCCCCATTGAGTGTCTGTTGGTGCAGAATCCTCTGCATGTGAGCTAACCCAGATTTAGTCAAATTACCCACAGCTCACATTTCCCTACAAAAACTTGTGGTAGGTGCCAACATCTGATTTGGAATGCTTCTAGCAGTTAATTTTTCCTGCTGTTTTCAGTGATTGTCTGTGCGAAATCCTTCCAACAACAACGACAAGAAAGCCCTTAAGATTGGTCCTACCCACCCTCAACCCCACTTACCAGATGGGACCCCTCCCAGAAGCTAACATCCCTGAAGTGGCAACAATCCCATACTAATAGTCCTCTGACTAATAGTCCTCATTTAAACTATAAAAAGGGGGAAGATATGGGAAAAATGGTCCTTTAACAAAACAAAACAAAACAAAACAATAAAACCCCTAAGGTTGGAATATTCTCCTGGGTGAAATAGTTTAGGACTTAGAATGTAAAGGATTTGCAAATGAGTAACTGATGAGTTGATTGACATTCACTGACTTTGATTTACCCAGGAAAGAAACAGAATCGATTTTTATTTTAAGAGAATAGTAGAAAGCGTTTGGGGTCTTTGAGGTGCCCGCAGACTGGCGCCGAATCCCCTCTGTTCCTCCAGTCCCCAAGGACTGTTGATGGGCTGTCCCCAAGGTCTGTCCTTGGTGCCTGTGAACGGAAACAACGCGGGAGCAATATTACACTGCATAAATGCCCCCGGAGATCACCGACGACTGCCCAGGCGACCCGACAGCTTGGACCGTCCACGTATGTTTTGTCTTTCTCTTTCTTTGCGACCGACCCCAGTCCCGAGCTCAAAGGTGCCAACCCGATGGGCACCGGGCAATTATGAATCCCCGGGGGCAGCTGACCTATCTCCTCCTAGATGTGCCACCGGGATGGGGGAGGACGCGTTTTAAGTGCCCCCGTGGGAGTTTCATTTGCATTCATCCTTGCAAAAACTTCCTGCGGGTGCCTGGGATTCCTCCGGTCGAACGTCAATCAAATCGCAGGCGACCGTCCCAGGCAGGGCTCTGCGAGGGCAGCAGCGGCGGGGCCGGACACTAGGAGGCGCTGTTGTCCGTCTCCGCGCCGTTCCTCGCTCGCCGGGACCAGCGTCTCCCGCAGCGCGGTGCACCTGCCAAGCGTCAGAGAAGAAGTGGGGACATCTGTCACTCGTCCAGCCGGGACAGTCCTGGCACGGGCTCCCAGCTGGCTGGTCGGCGGCGAGTCCCGGAAGCCGGTGCGCCCGCAGACTTGCCTCTGTGGGGATCCCGCCCAAACTCCATCCTTTGCTGGCAGCCACGCCCCAGTGGGAAGGAGGGACTGGAAAAACATTTCCTTGAGGCTGGCACACCCTGCCCTACACCAACTGGTCTTTCCCTTTCGTTCCCTTTTAAAACAGAAAAAAAAAAAAACCCCTTTGGCTGAGCCAGATGCATCTGGAACCAGAGCGACTGGAAGCGGGACACGGTAGTGAACTGGGGGGCTGGGGGGGGGGGGTCTGCTCAGGTGGGAGGCGAGGGGAGGCAGGTGGAGGCTTCGGGGAGCCCGGAGGCTGGGAGCGGCACCGCTGCAGGGGTTGGTGGTTTGCATTCCGTTTGCACTGTTCTTTGCTGGGAAGCTGCATCTTGTGCGTTTCGGTGGGTGCCGGGTGGAGGAGGGGCGGCGGGTGCTCCTCGGGGAACCCCGGGATCGAGCAAACGGACGCAGGAACCACTCGTCCCGGGGAAACTGGACTGCGTAAGTGGTTTCGGGCGTGCGGGCTCTCAGCTCCGCGCCCCGTCGTTGCAAATCATAAAAGAAGGCGCCTGGGTGGTGGTGGGTGCGTTACGGAAAGGATGCTCCGCCTGCAACCGCGCTTCCCAGCCTGGCCCCTGGCACCCGCGATGTGCCCGTCCGAACCCGTCTTTTCTTGCGCGCCTCCTTCTCACTCTGGATCCCTCGTCGTCGCCCACCTTAGAGCCTCAGTTCCTGTTTGTTTCCGGCTGGAAGGGATTCTCCATGTCAGGTTCTCCTGCACTTCAGACCATCCCACCCGGCACCCCGCCACTCCGGGAGCTCCAGGGTAGGGGCTGCGAGAGCAGAGCAGCCCCGCAGGAGAGTTCTAAGTGTCCACCTGCGGTCCCTGCCCCGCAGCCAGGCTGCGGCTCCCAGCCGGTGGGGGACCAGCTTGATCCCTCAGCGGCTGCTTGCTGAGAAGCACAGCTCCATCCTCAGCGCCTTGATGGGGCTGCAAAGGGGGCCCCCAACATAGTCCCAAGGACGGTAGCAGCAAGTTCAGTCTATCTATCAGGTGCTGGCAAGCTTCCCCAGGGGAACACGAGGGATGGGTCTTCCCCAGCCTCTGTCTGTGCCTTGCGGATAGCGTTGTTGTCACTGGATGCGGCTGCCTTCAAATTGCACCGTTGGCAATTTACCCAACCCATGACGCTGGGGTAAATTTTTGGTAACCTTGCTTTGTCTTGATTACCTCGGCGAAGATCCTGTTCCCCAGTAAACAGAGGTATTGGAAACTCAAAGTTGGATGCTGAGACTTGAATTTACAGAGTTAACCTAGGTATTTAGGGTTGGCACTACCCAACTTAGAACAAGTTCTAGGTCCCTAGGTGTACACTCTGGGGGAGGCAAATGTCAATCTGTTTCTGCTGCCTTCTGCAGAAATTCTTTCTCCAGCCCCTCGAGGACAACCCAACTCAGCATCTCTCAGGAGTTAGGATTCTGCAGCTTTCTTTGGTTTGTGTCTGCCTATTTTTAATGTCATTTGGCCTCAGTCACCATAAACGTGGCAGCTTAAGGTGATGCTTGCTCACAATCTGGTTGGCATGGGTGTGCACACCAGGGGGTGCATCCTAGCATCATACATCGTTATCATATGTCATGCACCGTACATCGGTAGCTGAGCTCATTGAGGGTCACGCACTTTCTGTGAACGCCTGGCTGTGTTCCAGGGATTGCATATTCTGGGGCAGCACTGGGAGCTCCAGAGAGTAAAGCTGCCAGGTTAGTGGTATGATAGGCACATCAGGATGGTCCTAGGTATCCAACTCAGGGAGTCATGCTTGCAAGGCAGCTGCTGTTCGCTACTGAGCCAGCTTGATTTTTTGTTTATTAGTTTATTTATTTAAATTTGGGCCAAACCTGGTGATGCTCAAGCGTTACTCCTGACTCAGTGTTCAGGAATCACTCCTGGTGGTGCTCAGGGAACATTAAGGGATGCTGGGGATCGAACCCTAGTCAGCTGTGTGCAAGGCAAGAGCCGTACCCATTGTACTCTCTCGTAGCCCCTGCTGAACCATCTTGTGAACCCACTGGCACCATTTGTTGTTGTTTTGGGGCTGCACCCAGGGATCACGTCTGACTGCGCTCAGTGGATTGTATGAGGTGCTGTTAGCTGCATGCAAGACAAGCGCCCTAACTCCTGTCCTGTCTCTCTCGTTTCATCAGCACAGTCTTTTATCTTATAGTCCTAGAGGTGAGGGCTCCCCATGGGGGCAGGCTGTCTGTATTATTTCTGGGGGCTCCGGTGGAGAATCCATTTGTCTTCTCCAGCTTTAATGTCTGCCACACTCCTTGGCTCCGATTTTTTTTTTAAATTTTTATTAGTGAGACACCATGAGGAGTCTCAGTTGTAGTCACAGTTGTAGACTTACAAATTTTGTGCTTGGGTTTCAATTATACAATGATCGAATACCCATCCCTCCACCAGTGCCTTTTTCCCACCATCACAGATCCCAGTATCCCTCTCACCCCTCATCCCCCCCATCCCACCCTGCCTCTGTGTAAGGGCATTCCCTTTTGTTCTCTCTCTCCTGTTGGGTGTTGTAGTTTGCAAAAGAGGCAATGAGTGGCAATCATGTTGGTTTTACTCTTACCTTCAGGGCCTCTCCTCCCCCATCTGCTCACTCTAACATTTCTGACTGCTCAGTCCTCGCCCATGTTCCAGAATCCTTGTGACTATGTCGGGTTCACAGGATAGCCCAGGCTGGTCTCTCCATTTAAATGGGAGTTGATCAATTCTATCAGCAATCTTATGCCTTTTTGTTACTTTAATGCTAGTTAAATACCTGCAGGTTCAGAGTTGGAGATCTTTTTGTTGGGGGCTTAGGGTTCAAAACCTAGCTTTCCTGATTTGAAGTTGGCAAAACTGTCATGGCTTATTTCTATTTTTTTTTATTTGGTTTGTTGTCCTATTTTAACTTTGCAGGATCAGTTTTTTGCTTACTCTATGTAAGCAAAGACCTTAAGTCCCTTTACTAGCAAAAGCAGAATTCTGCCTTGTGAGGTCTCTTAGGTAGAGACCTGACTCTCCCTGTCCCCCCATCCCCCACTATTCCCCAACTGTTAAAAAGTGCTCCAGGGGCTGGAACAAAAGCACAGCAGGTAGGGCATTTGCCTTGCTCCATATGTCTCCCCCCCTCCCCCCCCACACACACACATCACTGCCAGGAGTGATTCCTGAATGCAGAGCCAGGAGTAACCCTTGAGTATTACTGGGCATGTCCCAAAAAGCCCCCCTCCCCCCAAATAAAACTGTTCCCATCCGCCACTGCACTTTGAAGCATTCTAGTTTAGCCTTTATACCTAATCATTTTCGTAGGTTTTTTTCCTCCAAAAATGCATGCAATGTAACTCTCATAGGTGAATTTATCTACTTGTTTCTGGAACAAACGCATACGCCATGAGAAGTACCAGGTACTGCTGTCAGTGATAGGAGTGCGATGCTCATGAAAATACTCATTCTCTCTATTTTAGTTCTCACAAAAGTTTTCATGCTTTTTCGGTCTGATTATGTCACTTCATTTTCATTCCGACTCTCAGCTAGGGGTTAGTTGGTCTCCATCCCAACAAGCCTTCTTCCCCGATGTGCCATCAGTTCTGTGCCTACTCCTGGACTAGGTCAACTGAGGCAGTTAGCTCTTCCCTCTACCAAATTGTTCTCTGCAGGCAAGACTAAGACTCAGGGGCAGCAGGGCACAGAGACTCAGGGGCAGCAGGGCACAGAGACAGGGCACACTGGCTCAGTCCTGCAGAGTGTGCTAGGCAACTGTGCTCGAGCTTAGCTGCCTTTCTTGGACACAGTGTCTCACTCAGACTCCCTCCTGAGATGGTGTTACTGTGGATCAGAAGGTCCCCCATCTGCTTGGGTGACTGGCTTATTTTTCGACCATCAGCAAGCATCCTTCTCTCTTGGAGATTAGTGTCCACATGTGATTTGAAGTTGGCAAAACTGCCATGGCTTATTTCTATTTTAAAAAATCAAAACTTGGGGCTGGAGAGATAGCACAGCGGGTAGGGAGTTTGCCTTGCACCCGGCCGACCCAGGTTCGATTCTCAGCATCCCATATGGTCCCCTGAGCACCGCCAGGAGTAATTCCTGAGTGCAGAACTAGGCATAACCCCTGAGCATTGCTAGGTCTGACCCCAAAAGCAAAAAAAAAAAAAATCAAAACTTGAAAATTTCAGTTCTGCAGGGCACAGAACAAATATATAAACCATAATAACCAATATGTCTTTATAATAGCCCGTGAGTCATCTTTTTATCACAACCCTATTTATTTCTCTACATCTACTCCACTTGCATTGATATTAAAATATATTTTTAAAAACTTGCTAAATTAACATTAACTGGGAAATAGAAGTAGCCTGATGGATAAATAAAATGATGAAGAATGGGTCGATAACCAGAGCTAGGGGCCTGGAGCTTTAATTCCCAGGACCTCGTGGTCCCGAGTATAAGACTGGGGCCCCTTCTCCCGGGAAGGTGGTCCCAGTGGTCTCCTGCTCAGCCCTGGCAGCACCATATCCTTGGGTTCAAGCTTCGAACTATCCAAGTTAGTCCGGGGAGTAATTATGGGAGTGGTTCTTGAGCCTCTGCCACAGCTTGGGAGGACCCCCAAGTAGATAAACAAATAAACAAATCTGATCTTAAGTTATCTACAAACAGATGGGCAATAAAGATGCAATACTACCTGAAGGTCATCACTCATGATAGACTGTGGGTTAATAGACTCGTGTGTGAGATAAATGGTTCACAGTAAGAAGGTCACTGACTCCTGGAGCAGAACCCTGTGCTAGAAGGAAATTCACTTTTTTTTTAAATTGAATTACTGTGAGATTTAGTTACAAAGTTTTCATGTTTGAGTTTCAATCATACAGTGATCAAAAACCCATCCCTCCACCAATGCACATTTTCTACCACCAATATTCCCAGTATCCTCTTCCTTCCCAAACCTCCCTCCGCCTCTATGGCAGACAATTTCCCCCATATTTTCTCCCTACTTTTAATCCACATGTTTTTATATTCCGGTTCTAGTTCTTAGCAGCAGTATCACTACTGCACCTTGTTGCTTTGATTTAAATTTATAAGCCGATTAAAATAACGCATATTATGAGATATCAGTACTGCACCTCATTGCTTTGATTTAAATACATTAGCAGATCAAACTAGCCCTTATTTGGGGTACCCAGAGAGCAATGATCTCTGTAGGCTAGTTATATAACGGCATCTTTAGTGCTCAGACTGTAGAGATATGATTCTTTGGACACTACTCTTGTACCATTAATTCATGACAATTAGGGACTTTTAAACCAACTCAGGGTTGTCAAGGATAAATAAACTGGATGTGGACTGAGAATTACAGAATCTAATTCTATTTTTGCAGACATGGAAGGACTGGGAGTGGTCTTACATTTTGCTATGGTACATGGTCCGAGAGTATCTCGCCCACACGGCAAAGCCTGGCAAGCTGCCCGTGACGTATTCAATATGCCAAAAACAGTAACAAGAAGTCTCACAATGGAGATGTTATTGGGCCCGCTCAAGCAAATTGGTGAACAATGGGAGGACAGTGACAGTGACAGTGACAGTGACATGGTGCAGACAGGCATGTCTGCCCAGTTTCTGGGGAGATGTGACGTTCAATCTATTTGAGAACAGAGTTTCTCAGAGACAGAATAGCTTGTTGTATTACCAAATGATGTATTTAAACTTGAAAGGTGATAGAACTATACACTTCTTACCAACAACAAATGAACCTTTTTTTTTCCTTTTTGAATCACACCTGGACATGCACAGGGGTTACTTCTGGCTCTGCACTCAAGAATTACTTCTAGCCGTGCTCTTGGGGGACCATATGGGATGCTGGGGATCGAATCAAGGTCGGCCATGTGCAAGGCAAATGCCCTACCCACTGTGCTATCACTCCAGCCCCCAAATGAGTCTTATACGAGATGTCATGAAAAGAAACTTCGGAAGATGTAAATAAATGAAATAATATTCCATGTCCTTTGATCAAAAGACTTAATATTAAGATGGCAGTATTCCTCCAAATAGATCTATATGTTGAATATTATCTCTACCAACATTCTGGATTGCTCCCACCCTCTTCAGAAATGATTAGACTGATTCTAAAATTCGTATAGATGAGTGGGATGGGGGTATAGCTCAGTGGTAGACTGTGTTTTAGATGTTCAAAGATCTGGGTTTAATACACAGCATGACCAATAGTAACAAGTTAATCAAATAAGTAAAAGTTGTAGGAGCAGACAGAACTCAGAATGTAAAACACACAAGCAGAAAGTCTTCAAGAAAGAAATAAAGTTGGAAAACTTACACTTAATGATTTTTAAAGCATTAGTAATCAAGACTATGCTACTGGTGAACAGAGAGTCATAGAGACCAATGTAATGGAATTGAAAATACAAAATAAGTCCGTGTACCCATGTATATTTGACTTTCAACAGAGTGCTTGGAGCAACAATGGATCTTTAAAAAATATAACAATTATTATCTTTCTGGGACAATTGAATATTCATATGCAAAATAATGAGTTTGAACCTCTATCCCATACTTTTGAAATCCACTTAAAATGGATCAGTGATCCAAATATAAGAAATAAAACTATAAAATTCTTAGAAAATAGGCATAAATCTTTGCAATTTTGAATTAGGCAATCATTTCAATAACTGACAATAAAAGTACAAACAACCATAAAAATTGGCCTGATTAGAATTGATCAAAATTAGAAGTAACTTCTTCAAAGGACTTCATAAAAAAATGAAAAGATAACACATACAATGGGAAAAAAAACATATCAAATGAGGGCTTTAGAAAGAAAGAAAGAAAGAAAGAAAGAAAGAAAGAAAGAAAGGACACTTTCAGGACTGGAGCAATTATACAATGGGTAAGGTGTTTGCCTTGCACATGATAGACCTGGTCTCAGTCCCTGGCATCCCATATGGTCCCCTGATCATGGCCATGAGTGATTCCTGAACATAGAGCCTTGAGCACAGGTGGAAGTGTTCCCAACTCCCTCCACAAAAAAAGACACAACTCAAGACTGAATGAAAAAAAAAAACCCAAATAATCCAGTTTAAAAAATGGAGAAAAGATTTGAATAGACACTTTTTGAAGATGTTATCCAAAAGGCAAATGACTAGAAGCAACAGATCTAAGAACTGGTCTACAGAACAGAGCTTATCATGGTAGTGGGTGGGGGCAGGGTGACTAAGAAAGGAATCCAATGGTGTAGGGAAGCAGACATTAGTGGGGGATGCGGTGTTGGGATGTTGTATGCATGAAGCCCTACTGTTAACAGCACTGTAACATTGTTAAGCAGGGTGACAAAAATATCCTTTTAAACTAAAAGAAGTTAGACAAATGGCTAATGAAAAGTCATTAGTATTATTAGGCACCAGGAAAGTGCAAATCAAAACCACAAAGAGATACCATTTATATTCCTTGGAGAGTCAAAATGCCATTGCTCTAGAGAGCAGCCATCAGTTCCTCTGAAGCAGTTACCATGCTTCCAATCATTCCATTCCTAGGCATACACCCAAGAAAAAGGATAACACATCAGTGTCCTCACAAAAATTTATTTGTGACTGTTCATAGTATTCAGTACTCCTGAGTGAAACAAAGAAATGTTCAAATGCTCTTCATGGACAAAAGAATAAACATGTGACTCCCCCACGCTGTAAAATATGGTTAAGGCACAAGAAGAATGAAAAGCTATTGTGTGCCACTGTACGGAGTGTGATGGCTCATTTGATTCTTAGCTTGAGTGGATTATGGGATGTCCAGAGAGTTGAGAAAACATTTCTGGGTGTGTCCATGAGGTTGTTTCTGGAGGAGATTAGCATGTAATCAGGTGGCTGAGGGAAGATCCTGTGGGGAACATCACGGGTTATCTGAGGCTACAAGAAACAGAAAGGCAAAGGAACACTGAAGTCACTCTCTTCTTGAGCAGGTGTGGCAGGTATGTGTGACTTTCTCTTCTGCTTCTTCCTGGGAGCTCCTGGTCTCTGTTCTTTGGTTCCTGGGATTTACACCGGAGGTCCTCCAGTTCTCAGCTAGAGACTGAATAAGGTAACTGGCTTTCCTAGTTCTCCACCTGCAGATGGTAGATTGTGTTGGGATTGTCTGTACTGGTGAAGTAATTCCATGATCTTTTCTGTTGTCTGCGCCTGGATCTGTACCTTGGTTCTGTTGCTCCAGAGAACCCTGACTAATGCAGTGTATGTCACTGTCACTGTCACTGTCCTCCCGTTGTTCATTGATTTGCTCCAGCGGACCCAGTAACATTGTGAGACTTGTTACTGTGTTTGGCATATTGAATACGTCATGGGTAGCTTGCCAGGCTTTGCTGTGTGGGTGAGATACTCTCAGTAGCTTGCTGGTCTCTCCAAGAGGGGCAGAGGAATCAAACCCGGGTCGGCCTGGTCGGCCGCGTGCAAGGCAAATGCCCTACCCACTGTGCTATCACTCCAGCCCAAATATAAGAGGTCTGAAAGAAAAGACAACCAACGGTCTGATTCAGTTTCCTGAAATATCCAGAACAGCTAACTCTGAAAGAACAGGAAGTAGATTAATGATTGATTTCCAGGGATGGGCGATGGGGAATAATATCTATTGGTACCATTTTCTTTGCTGGGTGATGAAAATATTCTCAATTTAGTAATGATGGTTATACATAAAAGTACTAAATATCATTCATGTTTACTATAAAAAGGTGAATTTTATGTTGTGAGATTGATATCTTGATTGAATAAAGCAATATTATAGGTAATTCTGATTTTTCTAAGTAAATAAATTTTTTCATCAAAAATATACTAGGGGTCCTGGAGAATTAGTACAGTGGGTAAGATGTTTACTTTGCACATACCTGATTTTGGTCTGATTTCTGGCAACCCATATGGTTCCCTGAGTCTTGTCAGGAGTGATCTCTGAGCACAAAGCCATGAATAAGTTCTGAGCACCACTGGTTGTGATCCCCAAACTAACCACCTGCCCCCAAAAAATTCTATCAGAGAGGGAGTATAATACACCGCAAGAACACAGTTTCAAAGTCTTGTGAATTCGGGGACTCCAAAGTCACTATCTCATAACTGTATGATTTGGAGAAAGTACTTAAACATTTTGTGCTCAAATTTTGTCATCTGTATTAAATGACCTACTACACATTCAGGACTTAGAACAGTGCCGAATACACACTAAGCAGTACATCAATATTTGCTGTTTTTAACTATGCAATAAAGTGTTGGAAGTCTTAGAAAGCAAAAATCCTTTATCCAGGAGGTTGGTGTTAGTTCAGGAGGAGCAAGAGTAAGGCTGAGCCCAGAGCAAACTGTTTCATTTGATTTATTGTTTGATATCCATGTTGATTCACAGAGAGAGGCGGGGTTCAACGGGAAATGGAGGAGAGATCATTTCATATGGAGGATACAGTACCTAGATGCAACCCCTTACTCAGGACCTGGATGAAGGTCCAAAATTATGTAGTGGAGGGGGCCATAGCAAGGAGCCAGTAACTATGTTTGTCAAACTTTTGTTGTTCTATTTAAGTAAATATTAGGAAAAGAACATTGGGAGTTTTCCTTCTGGGATTTAGATACTAAGCTCCTGATCTTTGGCCTCTTATTTTATCTTATCTTTAGCGAGATCTTGGTCACCTCTTTTATTTCAAAAAGTGAAAGCACACAAGGTTCATGTCATGGCCATATTTTATTTTCTGATTTACATCTTTGTGGAAAAATGGACTTTGCAAACGCAGATCAGGTGCTATGGGGGGGCACATACACATTCCATGTCTTAAAAAGATTTTATTTTTTTCTTCTTGAATCATCTTGAGAGACACAGTTACATGATCAGGTTTTAGTTATATAATGTTCCATTACTTGTTCCTTTGCCAGTGTACATTTTCTACCACCAATGTCCCCAGTTTCCCTCCTGCCACCCCACTTTCACCCCAGTCTGTCTTTAGGGCAGACAGTTCTTTGTCTCTCTCTTTCTGTCTCTCTCTCTCTCTCTCTCTCTCTCTCTCTCTCTCTCTCTCTATTTTTCCTTTTGTGCATTATGGTTCCTAATAAGATACTGAGAGGCCATCAAGTTTGCTTGGTCCTTAACCTACTTTTAGCATGCAGTTTCCATCCAGAGTAATCAGTTCCAACCATCATTGTCGTAGTGGTCCCTTCTCTATCCCAACTGCCCTCTCTCCCAGCACTTGTGGCAGGCTTCCAACAGGGACCAGTCCTCCTGGCCCTTGTTTTTACTGTCCTTGGGTCTTAGTCTCATGGTATGTTTTTTTCATATCTCACAAATGAGTGCAATCATGAAGTGCAATCTGACCCAGGGCAGGTCATTGAAGGGATCATGATTTGAAGAGCTGAGATATAGGAATAAGTTTATCGCTCTAATCCTAGGGAATAATTCGTGGTAACTACTATTTACTTTGTGCTGGACATTTTTTTTTCTGAGTCATTTCATTCTTATCACGTTTCTGAGTTGAACCCACTTTAACAGTTGAGAAGATCAAGGTGTAGGAGAGATTAGAAAATTTATTCAGATGCATAACAAAATAGCAGCAGGGAAGAAATGGGCTGGCTATGCTACTGAGACTTACTGATTATAATTTTGATTGAATTGAGATCCAGAGTTTAGGAATGCGCCTTTTTGGCTTTTAGAGTGGGAGAGAGGAAATGGCCTACAGAGAGGTGGAGACAACCTCTTTCTCATGCATAGAGGCTCAGGGCAGGGAAGTCAAGGGCTATGTGGGGGCTGAATGGGCTGTGGCTGTGCTGGAGTGTCTTGGAATAGCCAGGCCAGCTCTAGGAGAGTTGCCAACTTACTAGCATATACACGCCCCTCCTCCCCCCTCCCCCCTCACACCTCCCCACCCTCTAAGTGGCCAAGAGCAGATGACTAGATACATAAACT
>JAOXYA010032225.1:0-12933 GCA_028565675.1 Sorex palustris
GTAGTTACTGGTTTTGGCATATCGAATACACAACGGATAGCTTGCCAGGCTCTTCTGAGCGGGCCCTTCCTTTCTTCCTTCCTCCCTTCCTCTTTCTTTCTTTCTTTCTTTCTTTCTTTCTTTCTTTCTTTCTTTCTTTCTTTCTTTTTCTGCTTTTTGGGTCACACCCAGGTTACTCTGCCTCTGCGCTCAGGAATTACTCCTGGTAATGCTTTGAGAACCATATGAGATGCTGAGGATTGAACCTGGGCCAGCCATTTACAAGGCAAATGCCCTACCCGTTGTACTATTTCTCTGGCACCAGGGAGAGTATATTTCTTAATTTAATATTATCTTTTAAATTTCATGGATCTTGATTGCCTTTACCACAAGACAATTCAGTTTCCCAAGTGGCATATTTTAGAGATGCACTCACTCTATCTACTCATCACATTAGTCAATTTGGTTTTCCATCTCCCAAAGAGTCACATTTCTTCAGCATCATGTCATAATTCTAATCATAACCATTTTTTTTTACCAGCGCTCTGATTTCTAGCCTAGATGAGGATGATTTGTTCTCCATGTACCATATTTCTGAAACTCAGTTACACTCAATGAAATTCACTCCAGCTAGGAAAGAGTTTTACTATCTGGCTGTAGTCTTCAAGTATAACCTATAGCACAACCCTCTCCAAATCCTTTGTCAGTAAATAATCAGCAGCTCAGCAACTAAAGGGTATTTTTCAGGTTTATTATCATTACTAAAAAAAAAAGGGAAAGAAAATACAAAGAAGGATTTTATTTACCAGGAGCGCAAATCACTTGATCACTTGACAACCCGTTACCCATCGATTTGCTCGAGAGGGCGCCAGTAACGTCTCCATTTGTCCCTGTCGCGTGCTAGTGTAGCCCAGTGGAGTGGAAATACATTTTTGTTTTGTTTTGTTTTTTGGGTTACACCTGGCAATTCTCAAGCGTTACTCCTGGCTTTACACTCAGGAATCACTCCGGGTGGTGCTTGGGGGACCATATGGGATGCTGGGAATCGAACCCGGGTTGGCTGCGTGCAAGGCAAACGCCCTACCCGCTGTGCTATTGCTCCAGCCCTGCTTTTTGTTTGGCCCCAGTTTGCCAAGAGAAAATGGAGGTTTGGCTTGTTGGCAGTGTGAGTGGGGGCTGCTGACCGTGTAAGCATAGGTGCAGAGCGGAGCTGGGCAGCCCCTGGCCCAGGAGCACCCTGGTGTGGGGCAGCTAAGGACAGCAGAAGCACACAGCTGAGAGCCTTGGGGCGTGGGGGTGCCCGGACTCCAGGGTGCTGAGGGTGGGAAGGGGGAGCATGGCAGGACCACGTGGGCCCAGGTCACTCTTGTTTGGATTCCTGAGCATCTGAGAGTCCCTCTGAGCCTGGGTGTTCTTTAATTAATTAATCAATTAGTTTGTTTGTTTGTTTGTTTTTGCTTTTTTGGGTCACATCCAGCGATACTCAGGGGTTACTCCTGACTTTGCACTCAGCAATCTCTCCTGGCAGTGCTTATGGGACCATACGAGATACTGGGAATTGAACCCGGGTCAGCCCCACCTGCTGTGCTATTGCTCCAGCCCCAAGCCTGGGTATTCTTACCCATCTCATGGGGAGGCACATTCGGGAGACTTGGGAAGACCGGTGTAGGGGAACAGCAGGCCTGACCTATTGGAGGCGCAAACAGGCCCCTGCGGGTGGAGTACAGAGGTTGTACAGGGGCCAGAGAGATAGTCGAGGGGTTAGAGCAGTTGCCTTGCACACGGCTTACCCTGATTTGAGTCCCTGGAGCACTGTCGGGAGCCATGCCTGAGCACAGAGCTGGGGGTAATCCTGAACACTGCCAGGTGTGCCCCATTCCTCCACGCATACCCCAAGCAGGAGTTTAGGTGGCCACAGTGCTCCCCTGGATGCCTTGCCCCAGGAAGGGGGCAAGTAAGGGAGCAGTTTCCCACTCCCACTGAGCTCTGGGGGTGGGGGCCACCCAAAGGGTCCCTCCCCAAATCATAAATTATCTTCGAGTCTATCTGTAGGGGTCCAGGTTTCAAAACCCCCACTCTCAGGGCTGGAGCGATAGCACAGAGGGTAGGGCTTTTGCCTTGCATGTGACCGACCCAGGTTCAATTCCCAGCATCCCATATGGTCTCCTGAGCACCGCCAGGAGTAATTCCTGAGTGCAGAGTCAGGAGTGACCCCTGTGCATCGTCAGGTGTTACCCAAAAAGAAAAAAAACCCACTCTCAGTCTCCCCGCCAAGTCCCGGTTTCCCACTTCAGTGCCGGTACCCCACTGGGAGTCACAGCCAGGCCAAAGCCTGGTGCCAGCCCAGCGAGGGCATGGGGTCAGCCAGCAGGAAACCCTGAGCAGAGAAGGAACCGGCCCGAGAAGCGGCAGCCTTTCCCAAGACAGGCCCTGCCACCTTGACCATTTTCGCCCTGGGCCTGCCCAGTTGGCTGCTACCAGCGGGGGACAAAGGGAGATTGTGTACAAAAGGTACTGAGTGTTCCTGCGGGCCAGGCCTGGGCCAGCGGGACTCTTGTCACCAGCCCAGCTGGGACTCCAGGGCGGGATTAAGCCTCTGGGGCCTCTGTGACTGAGGCAGGGGGCCCTCTTCAAGTCTGAGCAGAACCTGTCGCAGCATCCAGAGGGGCCCCTGTCCTCTGGGGCACAGACCACCCCCACCCAGGGCTGGCTGAGTCCTGTGACTCTGCCCAGTTCTCTGTTTTTTTTTTTTCTTTTTAGGTCATACTCGATGATGCACAGGGATTACTCCTGGCAGTGCTCAGGGCACCATATGGGATGCTGGGAATCGAACCTGGGTCAGCCATGTGCAAGGCAAATGCCCTACTTACTGTGCTATCGCTCCAGCCCCCCCAGTTCTCTGTTGGCCCCTGGGCACAGCTCGGAGGATGGAGAATGGACAGGAGTGCAGAGTCAAGCACCTGGGCCTCATGGAGGTTTAGAGTCAGCCACATTTAGTTTTGGGTTGTTTTGTTTGTGATTTTGGTTTTTGTTTTGGGACCACACCCAGTGGTACTCAGGGCTGATTTCTGGCTCTGTGCTCAGGGACCTGACAGGGGTCAATAAACCTTCTGGGTTGCTGGGGATCGAACCCAGAGTGGCCCAGTGCAAGGCAAGTGCCCTGCCTGCTGTACTGTGCTTCCAGCTCCCAGATCAGCGACATGTGGGTCAGTTCCAGCCCCACTGTGAGAGGCGGGTCTGGCTCCTTATTCCAGCTGGCCCCGTTTCCTCACCCCCCACCCAGGCTTTCTCGTGGGCAGTGTTGAGGATGTGCGCTCTGATGGACATGCCAAGCCCAAGACTGACTGGAGTGAGGACTCTGGCAACGCCAGCCATGCATGACGACTGCATCATTAATAACTAAGCTTCTTCTAGCAATTCCTGCTACATACCTGCATGAGGACACCAGGGACAGCGCAGACGGCGATTATAGGACGTGGAGGGAGAAACAAGAGTTCCGCCCCTTCCGCCCCTGGGTGCACACAGGCATGATTCTAACAGAAGCTGAGAGTCATGAGCGATGGAAGAGAGAGACAGAGATGTGCCATGATAGGGAACCAGAGAGGGCTTCCTGGAGGAAGTGGTACTGGCACTGGTCTTGAGTGGACGGTCAGGAGAGGGGGAGGCTGGGAGGAGGAGAAGGTCATGGCTGCAGGAAGAAGGAAGCGAGAAGATGTGCGAGAGCATACAAGTTTAGAGCATTCTGAATCCCCTTGTGGCCAGAGCAGGGACCAGCCTGCTTACTGGCTCTGCCACAGGCCCCCCTGGTTGGCCTGACCAGTCACCTGGAACCCGGCACTCCCACTCTCTGAGTCTGATGAATGGCTCTGCATCTAATAAGAACCTCAGCACTGCCCTTCGTTCCTGCCCTTCCCCCCCGCCCACACCAACTGAGGCTGTTTCTGCAGGAGGGTTTGGAGCTAGACTGTGAGCAACCAAGTCACAGGAATGCAAAGAAGCCCCTTTCGGGAGGGGGAGGGTGGAGAGATGGCACAGGGGTCACGCAGATATAGGAGAGATGTGACATGAGAGATGCGACAGGAGAGATGGGACACGGGGTAAGGCACTTGCCTGGCAAGCAGTTAAGTACGTCAGCCATAACCCTGATTTGACTCACCCGCACCACAGCTGAGCACTGAGCTAGGAGTAGCCCCAGCGAACTGCCAGGTGGGGTGCCAAAACCTAACCCGCCTCAAAATAAAAGAACCGTGATCCTCCTCTACCCTCCACCCCCAGGGCCCCAGGCTCTAGCCTGGGCAGGAGGGAGCATGGGGTCCCCAAGGAGACCAAGACTGGGGGAGAGGAAGGATAGGCTTGAGATGGGCGGGGCAGTGTAGTGAAGGGCTCCCCGACCTGACATATCCTTTTTCATCTGCTGGGTGTTGCCTTTGGAGGGCGGATCCATACTGCTGTGCCTAGTGAGTGACTGATGTGCTAGCCAATGGGGCTCCACTGGCCTTCTGAAGTGGAGGGGTCCTAGGCCACTGCCCATGCCCACCCCAGACCAGGAGAGAGTGGGGAGCAAGAGACCTGGAGTAGGGTTTTCTCTTTCAAAAAGCCCAACGGAAGTCAAACAGTGAGTGAGCCTCTGTGAAGGCGGCAGGGGCTCAACTGAGACTCCCCATTTCTTGGCTGGAATTGTACCCGGAGCATGGCAAACACATGTTTCTTCTGTGATCACCAGTTCTGAATCCTGTTTCACAGGAAACAGAACCACGCGAGGCTACTGCATGGCCCTTGGGTTTGTCCCTTACCAGATCAGCTTCCGAATCAATCACTGGGAAATGCCATTTGACAGCACAGGGCCTTCTGTGGGCGTCTGCTGGCTGTGGGTGGCTGTGTGGTGAGTGATTTGTGTGCCAGCACTCAGGGTCGGGATATGTAAGTGCACCGCACTGTGTGCGGTGTTTGAGTGTGCGCTGTGCGTATTTCGTAGGTTTGTATTGTATGTTTGTCATGTGAGTTAAGTATGCCTCTGTGTTATATATGTGTTATATTGTGTGGTATGTGTAGCGTGTGTTATGTATGTCTTTTTTGGTGGAGGGCACACCCAGCGATGCTCAGGGGTTACCCCTGACTCCGCACTCAGGAATCACTCCTGATGGTGCTCAGGGGACCAAATGGGATGCTGGAGATTGAACCCACGTTGACCGGATGCAAGAAAAATGCCCTCCCACTGTGCGGTCTCTCCAACCCCTGTCCTGTGTATGTCCATATCATACTGTATTGTGTATAGTGTATGCATTTTATAGAAATTTTGTATGTTTCATGTATGTTGTATTTGTGCTGCATGTGAGGTATGAGAGTATTGCATGCATATTGTATGGGTGCTGTTTGTGTCTTAGGTGCGCCATATTGTGTGTTGTATGTCTATTGTGTGTGCATTATATTTGTGTGGGTATGTTATATGTGTATTGTGTGTGGGTGTGCACTCGTGTTACGGGTATGTTATATACACATTGTATGGACAGGTTGTGTATTATTGCAAGTGTGTGTTTTGTCTGGGAATGTTGCTTATGTGTTTTATGCAGTGTATTGTAGGTATATGCATGTGTGTTAATGGGTGTGTTGTGTATGTGTGGGTTTATGGCTCTGCTGTGTCTGGACTGTTGTGTGCCTGTGTTTGGAGGTGATGCCTGGTGCAGGGGTTACAAGGGAAGATGGTCTCACTTTGAAGGTGAGAAAAGAGAGTTGGGGGGCAGTTGTGAGTGCTCTGGTGGGTGGGCCAGACCCCACACCCTGAGCCCAGCTGGGCACTGTGAGGGGCTCTACGCAGACGGCCCTTAGGAAGTGCAGCGCTGGGAGCAGGGAAGCATTTTGTTCGCCAAGTTTGTTCCCCTGGGCTGGGACCAACAGCTGCTGGGAAGCTCAGGGGAGGGGCCTTGGGAATGCACAGCCGGTGGGCTCAGAGCGAAGCCAGCAGGAAGAGCAGGTGCAGGTGACGACAGGGACTGGGAACAGGAGGCATGCAGACAGACACCCCAGGGCCATGGACGAACCTGTGGACAGAGGCAGCTCTCATGGTCAGCCAGCAGAAATAGGCCCTGAGTCCTCCAAGTTGCTGTGGAGGGTCCCTGGGGGCCCACAGTGCAGTTAAATTCTGAAGACGGAGTCTTGGCCTCAGCCGCCTGGACTCAGGGTCTGGTGGGTCCGGCAGCCCCCTCCCCCCACCCAGAGGACCCCTGTTCTTTCCTCAGCCCTGCCCTGGAAAGCCCCTGTTCAGAACCCATTCGAAATCCCTACCCCATGAAATGGAGCCATAGTACAGCGGGGAAGGCATTGCCTTGCATGTGACCAACCTGGAATCGAACCCCGAGATGGTCCCTGAGCACCACCAGGCACAGAGCCAGGAGCAATCCCCGAGCACCGCCAGGTCTGGCCCAAAACACAAAACAATGACAAGAACCAACTTATCTATGTTTACTTGTTTTTCTTTGAATGAAATAGCAAAAATAAATTGTTATCAGTTTACAAATGTATTCTCCAGAAAATATTATTTTCATGCATGTCTATGAGTGTAATAGACAGAAAAAGAAAAAAAGGAATCCCCTATAAAATATATAGACAGGGAATATGGCCAGAGTGATAGTAGCTGGTAGGGCTCTTGCCTTGCATATGGCCAGCCCAAATTCAATCCCCAGCACCACATATGGTCTCCCAAGTACTACCAGGAGTAATTCCTGAGTGCAAGGCCAGGAGTATCTCCTGAGCATTGACAGGTGTGGCCCCCAAACAAAACAAAATTAAAATCCCTCCCCCAACAATGAGGTTGTTCATGGGGGAGGGAGCCCTGGACTCTGGGTTCCCTGTTCAAAGTCTACGGACCAAGGGTGGAGAGATAGGACAGGGGCTTCTCAGGCATTGGCCTTGCACACAGCCTGGAACCTTGAGCACCACCAGGAAGGACTCCAGAGCATGTGTAAGCTCTGAGCACTGTCAGGGATAGCCCCGAACAGAACGAGAGCGAAGTCCACAGGACCTTGTTCTACCAGCTCTCACCACTGGGGGCTGTGGCTCATCCCCCGACCCCAACCCACCCAAAATTGAAGTAAAGGTCTGGAGTGACCCTTGGGGTTCAGAGCAGGATGGGGAGGGGGTGAGTGCTGGGGCCTCGCTCTGGCCCTCAGTACTCACTCAGCAGTAAAAAAAGGCCCTGACTGATTCAGGAAGCCGAGGCCCAGGATGAGCTGGGCAAGGAACTGGCCTTAGCCACCCACCATGGGTCCCGGGGGGACCTGCAGGGACCCTGGGTCCACACTTGGGCAGCAAGTTGGCACCTGCGGGAGAGGGGCTGGGCTTCCTGCCCAGCGCTGAACCCAGAAGCTGCCCAGGCCTTCTTGTTGAGCCAGAAATTCCAGCCTTTTAAGGATCAAAGCCCAGAGAGGGACCTTTTCCAGCTGCCAGGAGCGGGTTTTCCAGCTTGGTGGTATCGCCGGCCAGCCGAGCCTCCAGGGACACTTCCCTGACCTTTGATCAGGCCTTGCAGAAAGGCATATGCCTGCACATTGAGGAGGAGCCTGGGGCCACTTCTGACCCTTGGAGGTGCCCACCCTGCTTCCCGGCTCTGCAGAAGGAGTGAGTCTTTTCAAAGTCAACTTGACTGAGGTCTGAGTCACACATAATAAAGCAAATGCCTGCTCTAGGCATGTCTTGTAGTGCATTAATAGGCGCGTGTGCTGGGGTGCCGGTGTGCCGGCTGACACGGCGAGGAACATTTTCACCCGCAAGGGCTCCCCAGCCCTGCCCCAGCCTCTCCCTGCAAGCTCCTGAGCCCCTGACAGCTCTCTGGTGCCGTGGAATATGTTTGCCTGTATCTGTGATCCCAGCAGGCGCCTAACGTATGATTTTCAGCTTATTTTTAGCCCCTCCCCACCATCCCTTCACAGCTGCGGTGAATATTGTTGTTGCTGCTGATATTGTTGTTGTGATGAGAGGTAGGGCAGGGTCGGGATAGAACCCAAGCTGTGCTTGCACAATTTTAGCGGTGACGCTCCCCAGGATTGGCCCATCAGCACATGGAGCTCACCGGGGTCCTCGCTCTGTTAGCAGCGGCGCTGGCCCACGAGCTCACTGCGACTCACACTGTCGGCTGAGGCTCCTGGCGATGGTGGCGGTCCCTGGAGACTGCCTCTGTGCTCACAGCTGGCTCTCTGGGCAGCACATTTCCAGCCAGGCTCCTCAGATATCTTTTGAGTGATAGTGCTCATCAGAGGTTACCCCCATTTTTCTGTTTTTTATTGTAGTTGTTTTGCTTTGGGGCCCCACCCAGCAATGCTCAGGGGTTATTCCTGGTTCTGCACTCAGAAATTACTCCTGGCAATGCTCAGGGGGACAAAAGGAGATATTGTGGATTAAGCCCGGGTATGCCCCCTGCAAGGCAAATGCCTACCCGCTGAACTATCTCTCCAGCCCTAGTCAGTCCCATCCTGTGGTGCTCACACTCCTGGTTGCAGAGCAGCGGAAAACCACTTGTGGTGCTGGGCATCACGGTCAACAGAACTACCAGGATGATGCTCGACTCTGGTGGGACATCAGGGATTTGAACTCTTTTTTTTTTCTTTTTGGGTCATACCCGGCAATGCACAGAGTTTACTCCTGGCTCTGCACTCAGGAATTATCCCTTGTGGTGCTCAGGGAACCATATGGGATGCTGAGAATCAAACCTGGGTCAGCCACGTGCAAGGCAAACGCCCTACCCACTGTGCTAACGCTCCAGTCCCGGATTTGAACTCTTAACCAGGTGTTTTAAACCCCTGTGCTATTGCTTTGCCTTCTCCCTCTCCACCTTTAAAAAAATGGCATAAAAGTGACACAGCAAAAGCTGTGTGTGCCCATGAGCAGTGAGATGTGTCCTGCTTCTGAGACTTAGTAACTGGCAGGAGAGAATGGATGCTTGCTTTATTCCAGTAGGCTTTCTGTTAAGATGATTCCCCTGATTATGGGCTAGTGGATATGTTCAGAGCTTTATTTATTTATTTACTTACTTACTTACTTTTATTGAATCACTGTGAGATACAGTTACAAGCTTTCATTGTTTGAGTTTCAATCATACAATGATCAAACACCCATCCCTCCACCAGTGCACATTCTCCACCATCAATGTCCCCAGTATAGCCCTCCTTTCCAACCTTCCCCCTACCTCCATGGCAGAAAATTTCCCCCATACTCTCTCTCTCACAGCATTTTTAAGGGAGGGTCAGCTAGAATGCTTGGGGAGTAGATTTAATGTGTTTTCCATTTAATTGAGCTTATCAGAATAGAACCTCCTCAGAAGTCACGGGAGATCCTGATTCTTATGGAGTTTGTGCTCAGTCTATTTTTTTCTGTCTCGGCTATTAATTTAATGTAGAGATTCTCTGTGACCAGATTCTATGATTCTATCCCTAGCTCACTCTTCATTCTGCTGAGTATGTTGCATTTTACAGGTGGGTGAGAGATGGCTCATCTGCTCCTTTGCTTTTGGACATCTGGGTTGTTTCCAGTTGGTGATTGCCATGAACAAAGCTGCTGGGACATCTGTAAATGCATCTCTTTATTGGTGTTTTTTGTTTGACTTTTTTTTTAAATTTATATATACTTTTTATTTTTAAACCCTCCTGGGTGGCGTCTGGAAGCTCCACCAGATGTGCTACTCAGGAGTTGCTCCGGGCAGTGCTCAAGGGACCATGTAGATGTGGTGCCAGGCATGAAGCCCAGGGCTCCCAGATGCCAAGTCTGCCCTCAGCCCTTAGAGCTGTGTCCCCAGCCTTGCCTGAAAATCCTTATGCGATAAGCACTTTCATTTCTCTTATAGAAATGTAGTGTGTAGAAACGCAATTGTTGGGTGCTCTGGCGGGCATATGTTTCATTCTTTAAGATGCCACCTAGCATTTTCTGAAGAGGCTGATTACAATCTTACAGTGTCTAAGTAAAAAAGGGATTTTGAGAACTGAAGAGAGTAGAGTGAGTGGGGCATTTGCTTTGCATACAATTGACCCAGGTTTGATCCCTGATATCCCATGTGGTCCCCCGAGCCCTGCCAGGAGTGATCCCTGAGCACAGAGCCAGGAGTAAGCTCTGAGCACAGTTGGTTGTGCCCCCCCCCAAAAAAAAATCAAGACAAAAAAAAAGAGTGTGCGTTTGGGGTTGGGGAGATTGAATGTGGGCTTTGGGCTTTCCCTGCTTCCCACGAAGCTTCCCCCCCTTTTTTTTTCTCCAGGAACCCAGAAAGTTTTATAAAATGGTATGTCCTTGAAGGGAGGAGTTGCCCCCCCTCCCCCCCGCCACCCTTCCTCTCAGAACATCCCCTGCCGCCTCCAACTGGCTATTCCCAGTGGTGGGAGAGATCCTCTACCAACTAAGCAGCTGTTTGCAGACAGGGCACGGGGTTTGACCCCTGCCACTGACTGGTTCCCTAAACAGTGGCTGCTGTCACTGCTGCTGTTGCTGCTGCTACTGCTGGAAAAAAAGTGGGGGAAGAGCCAGCTGCAGGATCTATTTATACCTGAGTTTAAGCAGATACATTGTTGACTAAAATGTTGCTGCTGTCCACCCCCCTACTTCTCACCCTCTGCGAGGGTGCTTTATTTATTTTAACATTTTGGGTTTAGGGGCCATACCTGGCATTGTTCAAGGGTTACTCCTGGCTCTGTACTCAGAATTACAACTGGGGATGTAGGGAACCATAAGGGATGCAGTGTGGGGAGGGGAGGGGGAGAGGGATTGAACCTGGGTTGGCAGAGTGCAAGGCAAGTGTCCTTCCCACTGCACTATTGCTCTGGCCCTAAGTGTGAGTGTTTTTTTTTTCTTTTCGGGTCACATCCGGCGATGCACAGGGGTTACTCCTGGCTCATGCACTCAGGAATTACTCCTGGCGGTGCTTGGGGGACCATATGGGATGCTGGGAATCGAACCCGGGTTGGCCGCAAGCAAGGCAAATGCCCTACCCACTGGTGCTATTGCTCCAGCCCAGTGTGAGTGGTTTTAAATACCCTACTGCCCTCCCAGTGTGTCTCTCCTGCCTGCTAACCCCCTACTCTTCACCTCCACCCTCTCAGCACCACGATTTCTGTCTGGTAGCAAGAATCCCTGTGTGAGACTCCCTTCTCCCTGACCCCCAGGGAGGCCGCGTATGTTGCTGGAAAATATTAGCATCTTGCTGTCTGCTCCCTGCCAGGCATCTGGTCCCATGTTGCCACCAGCCACCACTGGCACCTTCCTCGCTTCCCCATGCAGAAAAGGCAGCTGCCCTGAGAGAAAGGGCCCAGCTTGTCTGTACTCAGATACATTTTGATGGCTTCCAGGAAGGCACAGGTAGAGGGAACTGTCCTTGGAGAGCAAGTAAAGGGGATCTAGCAGGCAAGCACAGCGCTGAGCAGACCTGGTGCTCCAGCCTTACAGAAGGAATGAAATCTTCGTTAAAATAAACTCAGACTGCCAGTATAGCTCAGGGGACCCAGTGGCACACCAGGAGAGACTTGATCAGCCAGATTGAAGGGTCTAGTGCAAGGGTAAAGTCATGCTGAGACATGCAGGGCTATACCTGGTGGTGCTTCGGGGTCTGTGGGATGCAGGGGATCAAACTTAGGTCCCTAAAGAGCAGAGAATGACAAGTGTAAAGGTGTGAGGGGCTGAGCATGTTTGTGACTATCTTGGAAGGAGGGTAAGGCAGGACTGGATAGGAAGGTCTAGAGGACCAGATTATAAAAGGTCTATGTGCTCTGCTGATAGGGATCTGATTGATTTGCCAGTGCCCTGGAAGTCTGACAGAATCCCAAAGGTTCAGGTTAGAGAAAGTGAGCTGAGCCACACCAGGAGAGGTGCCCAGACTGTGAGGGACGCACTGAGTGTCCCTGGCGATAGACCTGAAGTGGAGAAGGAAGAGGGCAACGTGCAGAAACCACTAATGTAGAGAGATAGAACTGAAACCCAGCCCAGAAGGTTCTGCAGGAGCTGGACTGTGGACCTGGGCAGGAGGCCAGGGCTCTGCTTTGTAATAGCTGTGATGGTCAGGGTCTGCCTGTAAGCACACCCGGCCCAAGGAGACCAAGGCTTCCAGGCTCGATTCCTTCCAAATAGCAAGTGTGGCCATTCTGGGAGAAATCCACTTCCTGTCGGAGCCAATGAGGCAACAGACCTATTGTTGGAAAGTGGGTTCCCCTGGGAAGGTCCAGGGGTGTGGGGGGGTGAGATCTGGGCTCACTTTGGCACAGAATGCACAGCCCTTGGTCACTCTGACCATCCCCTTGGCTTTATTTATCATCCTAATGACACCCTCCAGGAAGAACACTTACAAGGGGAGCTTCACCAAGTGAAGACACGGGCCATTGATTATGAGATAATAGGCACAGTGGCTGCCATCCGGGTAAAGATTCCTGAGAGGATCTGGAGAGATAGTATAGTGGGTAGGGCACTTGCTTACACACAGCCAAACCCGGGTTCAAATCCTGGCATCCTATATGGTCCCCCAAGCATGGCAAAGGAGTTGTTCCTGAGCACAGAGCCAGGAGTAACCTCTGAGCATTGCCAGGTGTGACTCAAAAACAAAAAGAGGTTCCAAGAGGTGCCTTCGGGGAGCCTGAGGGGCTCTGGCCACCTTGTCAAATGTTTATATTGTGCCCCCCCCACACACAAATGTCACCTCTCTCCCACCAAGGTTCTGTCAAACCTGAGTGTCCATCATGCCAAGCCTCAAGTTCCCTGTGTGAGCTCTCCACAGCCTTGTCCTTTGTTTGCACACCTGCCCTCTTTCCCTCATGGCCTTCAGCATCTCACTCCTTCATTAATGCCATTAATAAATCTCCATTTCTCACAAAAAGAATCACGATCACGATCACGATCATCCTGTTGTTTGTCGATTTCCTCGAGCAGGCACCAGTAACATCTCCTTCTTCCTAGCCCTGAGATTTTAAAAGAGCCATTTCAATGCTCTTTCAG
>JAOXYA010032268.1:0-12932 GCA_028565675.1 Sorex palustris
CCCACAGTGATTCAATAAATAAATATAAAAAGAAAAAATAAATAAAATTAAAAAAATTAAGGTGGAGTTCATGCCCAGTTCAATCACCTAATCAGTGGCTGAATAAATAGCAGTACTCCTACAAAAAAAATAGTATTGAATTAATGCACAGGAAATCAGAAAATCAGGAAGAAGAAACCACGATAAATAGAGAACATATATAGGGAAAAGGGAAACGTTTAGTCCTGAAATACCATGGTACTAAAGGGTTTCAATATGCTAAATAAAAGGCAGGGATATGGAAAATTGAAAAGCGTTACTCAATTACCTATAAGAAAACCATTTAAAGAACAATAATATAAGCAAGTGAAAGTACAAAGATGGGAAAAAGATTTACCAATGCATTACTATTCAATATTAAAACCAAGAGAATCAGGAATCGTTTGATTAATATTAGTTGAAACAGAGTTCAGGCAAAAAAAATTATCAAAGTTAGAGAGGATAATGATGAAATGAAAGCGTCTATCCACTGAGAAGAAATAACAGTCCTGAATGTATATTCATTGAAAAACAGAGAAAATACATGAAATAAATGCTGATAGAAATAAAAGAAGAATGAGATGTATCCACAGTTATATTTGGTGATTTTTCTATCAACAGTGATGAAACAACTAAACAGAGGACAAGCAAGTACACAGAAAAATTTGATAACCTCCTCAACAGGATTTGACATTTATTGGACTTTCTAACCAATGAAATCAGAATATATACATGGATCATATATCAAGATGGGCCATATTCTGTGTCATAAAACTCAATACTGAGATCATATAGAATGTATTAGTACAAGGAATCAGTAAAGATAGAACTTAGAAATTCATTCTATTGATTCACTTTGTTCTTTATTGCTTCTATTAGTTTATTTCTTGTTAAGAGTTTTTCTATTTTCCCTAATTGTTATAATTACTCATTGAAGAGATTACTTAGAATTTTGTTACTGAATTTTGGAAATCAGTAATAGACAATGAAAAGTTTTAAAATACTTGCTATGTAAACAGTACAATTCTAAATAAGTCATTGGTCAATAAGGAAGCCTCAGGAGAAATGAAAGCAAATTAAAAGAAATAAAAATGCATCAAAAATTTGTGGGCAACAGTTAAATCCATGGTAAGAGCACTGAATTATTATTACTGAATGTATAAATTAGAAAAAAGGAAAAGAGTTAAGTCAATAATCAAAGCTCCCACTTCAAAATTTAGGCAAATCAAAGCAAAATAAGTTTAAAGCAATAATAAAAAACTAATAAATATAATGCAAGTAATTAATGAAATGGAAAACAAATATAATAGAGAAATCAATGAAAGAGTCTTGGTAGAATTTTCACTGACAAGATCAATGAAACTGAAAAGCACTAGCAACATTGACCAAAAAATAGTACACATAAATTACCAATAACTGGAATGAAAACAGGAATATTACTACATATTCTGTATATTTTTTTAAAAAGGCAATATTACCAACAAATTCTTGCATTCCAATTTGTTATTTTTAAGGGCATGTACAATTCAAACTACCAGAACTCATCAACATTAAATAGGTGATTTGAACAGCTATAGAACCATGAAGAAAAATGAATTTCTAACTCTAAAATTACCCACTAGAACAAATCTACAATCCCAGATGGCAAATTCCCCACTAACCAATACATGGGTTTAACACAACTCCTTTCTAAAAAAAATCCTAGTAATATATTTAAATAGATAAAATTTTTTCTAAAAGATATGTGTAAAGACAACTGAGCTTAAATAGTTTTGAAAAGGAGGAAATAAGTGGGAGGAATCTTCTTCCTGATCTTAAAGTCTTCCTCTATAGATACAGTAATCAATATAGAGATAGACACCTAGATATATGGAACAGAATAACAAATCCAGAAATAAACCCACACATTATAACCAATGTGGTTGTTTTGACAGAAAAAAAGCAATTTAATGGCACATTTTCAGCAAATGAAGTTGATGCAATTGTACCTCTATTAGCAAATCTTCCTTCTCTCTATCACCTAAAAACAAACAAACAAACAAAAATCCCTAAGAAATAAAGTTCTGCCGAAGTCCCATGCTTTGCATAAAATTAATTTAAGATGAATAATAGATTTCAACATAAACAGTAAGACTTATTTTGGATAAAAACATGGGGAAGATCTTTGGAACATAGGTCTAGACAAAGAATACCCAAATACTACACCAAAAGCAATTTTACAAAAGGAAAAATTGATAAATCAAATTTCATTAAAATTAGTAATTTTTTTCTCTGTGAAGGACACCATTAAGAGGAGGAAGCATTACATAACTGATAAAAGACTAGAACCTAGAATATATAGGAACTCTCAATATTTAACAGTATAGCAAACAAACAAACAAACAAAAAAATTCCAAACAAACAAGGAACTCAATTACAAAATGGATCCAATTATAAAATTTGCAGAAGACAGATAAACAGAGGGCAAACAACGCAACAAAAAAGATGTTCAGCATCATTTTCCATCAAGGGACTGGTTGCAAAGAGAAGCATTTGGCTCTTACTACCTACTTGTCAAAATGGCTAATATTAGCAACAATTCGTGGAATCTAAATGGTACTAAGGCCATGGAGAACTTAGGTCACTCCGTTTGCTGGCAGGAATGTGAAATAGTACACTCTTTCATTCGAGCAAATATCTTAGTTGTATCTCAAACATCTGTATGACCCTAGGACTCAGAAATTACAATTTGGGGCATTTATACGAGTAACAAATTCTTCTATTCATACAAATATTGGCATTTAAATATTTTCAAAGATTTTTTTCCTGATTGCTCAGTTAAACATCTGTGGCCTATCCATACCACTGACTATTATTCAGCGATAAAAGAACAACGTGGATGAATCTTCAAAGAACTAGGCTGAATGATAAAAGCCAATCACAAAAAATATCAGACTATAGGAATTCATTTACATAACATTCTTGAAATGACTATATAAAGATTAATGGTTGCCAGAGATTAAGACAGAGTGGGGCCAGGAGCAAGGTGGATATGACTCTAAAGAGCAGCATGAGAAATCTTTTGGATGATGGACATGTTTTGATTCTTGTTTATAGCAATGTAAATATCCTGCTTGTGTCATTCTACTCTAATTTTGGAAGGTGTAAGAGAAATCATGTCAGAAATATATAGGATCTTCTTGGTCTGATTACTGTGATTCTGGAATGATTTCCATAAAACATTTAAAGATAAACTTATAGACATTGCACATCATTCTCTAGGCTCAAGACAAAGTGAGGACAGTCAACACTTTTGCAAAGATACAAGCACCGGATAGAATCAGATCCAGATTCCTGGATGCCTGATTTGGATCAGCTAGAGACTGGAGTCATTGTCTTTCTTTCCCTAGAAAAACGGAGGATGACCAGGCTTGACCGAGAAGAGTATTATGAGGTGTAACGAAGCAATGCTTCATAGATTCTAAGACCTAGAACTGAATAAGGGAGAGGCCTTAACTTGAACGGACCTAACACTTATCAGAACTGAGGTGATAGAAGTGGATTTAAGCTTAAGAGAACTGGGGATGGAATTTCCCAGGCAAGGATAATCTTGAGAAAGAATTCTGACCTCTTATTTATGGAAAAGACTAGACTATTGACAAGAACAGCAGTTTGAAAGGTAATGGTTAAGATCAAGGAACTTTTGGGAGGTAAAAACAAACAAACAGCGGCTGGAGCGATAGCACAGTGGGTAGGGTGTTTGCCTGCATGCGGCGGACCCGTTCAGTTCCCAGCATGCCTCATGGTCCCCCGAGCACTGCCAGGTGTAATTCCTGAATGCAGAGCCAGGAGTAACCCCTGTGCCTCGCTGGGTGTCACCAAAAAACTAAAACAAACAAGCAAACAAAACAGAAAAAGTTTTGTGTACAATGCCCATCTCCTGGATCCCACTAGTTTCTAACGAGAAGCAAAGGGAAGTTATATTTCTCCTTGTGATGACCATACTCTTTAAATCAGTTATGGGTTTCATGGAGTCCAAGGGAGGATGACTCATTTCCTCCCCTGGTGCATAGTTCAAGCCTGCCATCTCCTCCCACACATCTATAGTGCTAGCTCAGAGTGACCAGGCTAGTATTATGAACTGGACAGGATGCTGATACATTCTGTGAAATTGCATAAATATTTCAGAACTCAAGTTCTGTCCACTATTTCTTCAAAACACACACAAAAAGGTGCAGATCTATGTTGTATAGAAATGCTTTGAATTGCTGACTTGGAGATCAGGTGAGACCTGTGTTGGGGTCCCTGGTTTGGGGTTTGGAAGTGAGAACGGGTCAGGCTCCAGAGAGAGAGGGAGGTAGAAGGGCTCCAGAGAGAGAGATCGGAAGAGACCAGAGGAGAGACTACAGAGACAGAGTCAGAAATAGACATACAGAAGAGAGCACAGCACATACAGAAGCAGAGCACAAAGGAGAAGTCATCCCGATCCAGTCCATACACAGTGGCTTGAGAGCAGTGCACTCAGGCAGCGAGAGAGAGAGCCGCCTGGAGAGCCTGCCAACAACTCACATCTTCCCATCCCTGCGTGCGCGTGTAAGAAATTTTTTAGACTTTACAGTGAAAAAAGAGATGCAGAGGAGAACCAATATTTCATGACAAAGGTGTATCCAATGAAAGGCCAGCCCCACTGCAGCTCTGACTTGCAAACCTTGAGGGGGGTCACCTTAACCGGGAGGCTCTATGTGATGTGGATTACCTTGATCTCCTCTCTCTTTCCTCAGGTGTTGGAAATTGATGTTCAAATAGAGCTGACTATGGGAAACAATTTCTCCGCCGTGTGGTCATTTTCAGTTGATAACCTGGAGAAGTTCAACTGCTTCCCTGAGGAGCCAAATGTCTCTTCGAATAGTTGCATTAATCGGGGGTGCCTTTGGGAGGTAAATTCAGAAACAGATCCCCCCAGTGGGCAGAAAGTTTAAAAAAATAATCCTGTGAATAATTATAAAACACTTTCTATAAACACAAATGCAATTAATAGCAGTAGTTCTTCAGGAAAAAAAAAAACAACAACATTGTGCTAACTGATATGTTATCAATTCCATACATTTGGTGGTCAGTTTACTTTTAGTTTGGGGGCTACCTTCAGGGTGCTCAGTATAGTGCTTGGAAGACCATATGTGGTGTTGGGATAAAATATGAGTTGCCACATGCAAGGCAAGCACCTCGCCACCTGCAATATCTCTCTGTTCTTCTGAGATGAGGCTAAAGAAAAATACTGCCACTCTGTGACTCCACTACAGCATTTAAAACCCATTTTAATTTCCAACGTGACAATCAAAGAATGGGTATATACTCTATTGAGTATTTTAGGTTATCTTTTTATCCATCTGTTCGAGTATTTTGCAACACAGACCTTTTTTTAACTTGTCGATAAATAAAGACCTTATTTCCAAATGAGGCTGCATTCGCAGGTTCCAGGGGTTAGGACTCAATGTATCTTTGGAGGGGCAGATATAATTCAACCTATAATAATATGCAAGGCATAGAAATTTCCAAACAACTTCAAGAAGTATAGGCTCAAACTGTGGTATCCAGATGTCTGAATTATCCCTTTTGTTCTAGGACACAGGTGAGGCTGGTGTGCCTCTCTGCTACTATGATACCATTCCTAAGTATGCTGCCACTAACATTCAGTACCTGCCCGAGGGCATCACCACACAACTTACCTACCTGACGCCTCCTGAATCAGCACCAGTGGTACCTCCATCTCCACCATCACAGGCTGTGCCACCTCCACTCAAAACTGCAGCCTCTGGTCCTCTCTCTGAAGAGGTCCGAGTCCTCAATGTGAAAGTGATCTACCACACCCAAAGCATCCTGCAGTTCAAGGTAATCTTTGGGTTGCAGCTTCTAATCCTCGTGGGGAGTCTCTTAATTTACAGTTCTGAGAGGATGTAAATGGTTGAAACATCTTGTCGAATTCCTTCATTTTACAGTTGAGGTCCAGAGAGGTTAAGTTCAGAAAGGTAAGGGATATATAGAGTCAGGATGATCATGAAAATTTATAGAGTTTTGACTACATGCAATAATGAGTGCTCTACATCACCAACGGCCTCAACTAATCATTGCCAGCCCTGAGGTAAAACGTACCTGGGAAACCCATGGCATTAGCTCACTTCCACCTCTTAGTTCTGTCTCTAGAAGTGGTTATTAACTCTAGTATGCATCAGCACCCTCTGCAGAGCTCAATACAATGTACCGAATGCTCAGGACTTCCCCTGAAGTCTCCAGTCTGGGCATTTGTAGCAAGTGTCCAGATGATGCTGGTGTTGCAGGTTAAGCATTTAACTACACTTTGAGACTCACTGTTTTTTTTCTAATAGAAATGTAATGTGTTGCTGTGGTAAAAGGCAACTGGGATAGAGAAGGGACCACCAAGTGAATGATGCTTGAAGGGTTTGCTCAGAATGGGAGATGCGAACTGAAACTAGATTATAAACAAAACATGATGGTCACTTCTTACTACCTGTATTGCAAACCATAACATTCAAAAGGAGAGTGAAAGTAAAGGGGAATGTGCCTGCCACAGAGACGGGGGAGGGGGTGAGGATGGAGTGGGGGTAGTGGGAGGGATATTGGGAACATTGGTGGTGGGAAATGGGCACTGGTGGAGGGGTGGGTACTAAATCATTGTATAACTGAACCGTAATCACGAAAGTCTGTAAGTCTGTAACTATCTCATGGTGATTCATATATATATATATATATATATGAAATGCAATGTGAATCACTTATGCCTCATGAGAGCCTGTCAAGTACTTCAGTACTATATTGAATATGAGTGATGAGACTTGGCAACATTGTCTTTTGCCTGATTTTAGGGGAAAAACCTTTAGTTTTACTCCACTGAGAATAATGCTTGGTAGAAGGCTTTGACTATATATTGAGAAAAGTTCCTTCAATTCCAATTTTGCTGAGAGTTTGCAGCATAAATGGGTGTTGGATCTTGTCAGATGCTTTCTCTTCATACATTGATATGATCATACAGTTTTTATCGGTTCTTTTATTGATATGATGGATTATGTTGATTGACTTGCAAATGTTAAATGATCCTTGCATCCCCAGGATGAATCCCAATTGGTCATGGTGTATAATCTTTTTGAATTGTTGTTTATCAGTGTGGGCCAGAGCAATAGCGTAACGGGTAGGGCGTTTGCCTTGCACACGGCCGACCTGTGTTCAATTCCTTCGCCTTTCTTGAAAAGTCCAACAAGCTACTGAGAGTATTCCACCTACACAGCAAATCCTGGCAAGCTACCCATGACGTATTAGATATGCCAAGAAACAGTAACAGCAAGTCTCACAATGGAGATGTTACTGGTGCCCGTTCTAGAAAATAGATGAAAAAAGGGAGGACAGTGCTACAGTTTATCAGTGAAATTGTGTATTGTGCCTTCAAATATGAATGAGAGTCTGCCTGGGTAAATTATTCTTGGTGAGGTATCCATTTCTTTGTTTTTTTTTTTTAAATATATCCACCACTCTCTTGGGCCTGGAGGGTTTCATCTGATAAGTCTGCTGTTACTCTTAAGGATGCTTCTTTGTAAGCAATTTCCTTCCTTGATCTTGCTGCTTTCCATTTTCTATCTCTGTCTATGGTTTTTTTCATTCTGATTAGGAGGTGTCTTGGTGTATTTTTATTTGGATTTCTTTTAGCTTGTACCTTTGGGACTCCTAAATTTGGGTGTATGCGCTCTTCAGTTCTGGAAATTTATCAGCAATGATGGTTTTGGCAGTTGCTTCTTCATCAGGATTTTCCTCCTGCCCTTCTGGTACTCCAATTATTCTTATGTTGTTTCTTTTTACTTCATTTGATATTCTCTTGTCATCTCTTGGTTTATTTTGAGGTTTTTCCATCTTCTGTTGTTGTCTGGAGGTTTTCTGCACCTCATCTTGGAGCACACTAATTCTGTCCTTAACAGCTATTACTGTGCTGCTGAGGCCTTCCAGTGAGTTTTTCATTTCACCTAACAGGTTTTTCAGACCTGTCATATATTCTTGTATTTTTATTTATATTTGCCTCATTTCTGCTCTCATATACTCTCATATTTTGTTGTCCGTGGGTTTTGTTGTTTCTTTGAGCTCCTAATGCATCCTTTACAGTTCCATTCTAAATTCCTTATCAGAGAGGTTATGTAGCTCAGTATGACTGTTTGGATCAACTGGCCTACCTTCTACATCTACTAAAGCTGGTGGGTTTCTATGTTGCTTTACCATTGTGACCTTTAGCTAGTTGCTCCCTTTCTTCACAGGCTGGGTTTCTTGGTACATATAGAGAATAGTGGCTCTCTTGGTTCCAAAAGCAGGCTCTGATGACAAAGTGAATGGCTAGCCACCCCTTCTCTTTGCAGCTCATTTTTACTTCTGTCATTTTCCTTCATCATAAATTGTTTTAGGCTGGTGGGAACACTTGGTAGGTTTAAAAGAATCATTTAAAAATGATAAAGTACATCATCCAAGAGCGAGCGTGACAATATACAGGGAGTAGTACAAGTTTTTAGACACAGATGAACTATATTTGATCCTTTTCAATACTTATGGTCCTCCCCCCAAGCACTGTTAGAAGTGATTCCTGAGAGCAGGTAAGGTAAAGGTAAGGTAAAGGCCCTCTCGTTGTTCATCGATTTGCTTGAGTGGGCCCAGTAATGTCTCCATGGGAGATTTTGTTGTTACTGTGTTTGGCATATCGAATACATCAAGGGTGGCTTGCCAGGCTCTGCCGTGTGGGCGAGATACTCTTGGTAGCTTGCCAGGCAGAACCAAAATAATTCCTAAACATTGCCAGGTGTGGCCCCAAAACAAAAACAAACAATGAATCAAATGCAACATAAATAAGCTTAACAAGTAAGATCTCAAATTTTGTATCAAAACTCAATTGAGGGAAGGTGGGGGTAAAAGGATTGAGGAATTCCCAGGGATAGAACCCAAGGTCCTAAGTATTCATGGACTGCTTTGTACCATTGAGTTACATCTTTGGCACCCAATTCTTCATATATAGCAAGCATACACATTATCACACATAACTTTATAGTTGCAATCACATATGAGTTCACATACCACACTCACCAGCACAAACCTATGTATTCTATCAGATTCTATTCATACCACAACGTCTCCCCTAGGACTTTGAACAGGAATTACTAAGGCTGTTTTGGAACTCACTATCCATATAAGGCACAGTAAGTGGGGAGTTTTCATATCAATATAATTTGGATATTTGATGACTCTTTACATAATTAAAAGTGACCAGAAGACGTGTAATTTGAATTATATGAGTTGGCATGAAAAATATTAGGTCTGATATTTTATCAGGAACTTTCCTTCTCTCATCTCATCAGATCTATGATCCCAACAATAAAAGGTATGAGGTTCCAGTGCCACTGAACACCCCTTCCTCTCCAGTGAATTGCTCTAAAGACTGCCTATACGAGGTCAAGATTCAGAACAATCCTTTTGGTATCCAGATCCGACGAAAAGGCTCTGGCACTGTGATGTAAGCACTATATACTTGATTCTCCTTAGAGAAGTTCTAGACCCAATTTCTGGTCCTGATTAATTCCAGTAGAATATTAATCTTAGAAACTCTTCATACATATGATGAGCTTGCAAAAACCAGGAAGAACATCCTTTTCCCCAAAGTTCAATGAGGATTTCATTATCTATTTGTTGTTAATAAAATAAGTGAAATCAGTTTAAAAAATTTAAAAACCAAGTGCTACTAGACATCAGAGAAAGAAGATACAAACCCTCTCTAGGTGCTTATTAAGCTCAATATAAAAATAATACCGCACAACAGATAAGCTAAGAGAGAAGTCACTTCTAGAAATACCTCATGATGACATGATGGTGTAAGTGGGAAAGAAGGGGGGAGTTAGAACAGAAAACAGGCTTCCGGCTGTCTTTGCTACTCTCAACACTATAGGCTTAAAGCCTTTCCTTAACATGAAGCATGAAAGGAATTAGCTTCTCTCAGTCCTGGTCTTGCTTCAGAAAGGAATGCCTTGAAGACCTGGACTTGTCCTGGCTCTTCGGTAATCTCCTGGCAGAGACATGCTCTATACGTAGCCTTTGGCTCTCCCTGTGTGCTTGACTTTCTGGTAGTTGCCTTCTTGGGTAAGAAAGTCTTTGACCAGTCCAGAAATGGCATACTTTTGACTGAAAAATTTGCTTAGACCTTATTCATGTTCTTTTTTTTTTCAGTGTAGGAGTACTGCTATTTATTCAGCCACTGATTAGCTGATTGAATTGGGCATGAACTCTACCTTACTTTTTTTTATAGTTTTATTTATTTATTTTTCTTCTTATATTTATTTACTGCCTTATTCATATTCTTACTGAAGCTGATATGCAAAGTAAAAAGGGCCCTCCCGCTGATCATCGATTTGCTCGAGCGGGCCCAGTAACGTCTCCATTGGAGACTTTGTTGTTATTGTGTCTGGGATATCGAATACTCTGGTAGCTTGCCAGGCTCTCCGAGAGGGGCAGAGGAATCGAACTCGGGTCGGCCATGTTGGCTGCATGCAAAGCAAACGCCCTACCACTCTGCTATCGCAGCCGGCCAAATATGCAAAGTAATTCAAAGTAAAAGTAAAGAGGTGAGTGAAACCTCTGGTATGACCCAGAAGAGATGTTCTCAGTCTTAACCAACTGCAGAGGAAAAATTCAAACAGGGGTATAGCAACGATCCATAGCTATGCTTAGGGTCTGGATCACCTCACAGAATGGGAATCTGGATTCAGAGGTAGAATAACTGGGAGGCTTCTGAACCAGTGTGATATCCCCATTGTGTCTGCTGTTTGCGCAGTCATGCATCAGCTCAACATGGATATTTTCTGTCCTGTTGCAGTTGGGACTCTCAGCTACCTGGATTCACCTTCAATGACAAGTTCCTTTCCATTTCCACTCGCCTGCCCTCTCAGTACATCTATGGTTTGGGGGAAAATGAGCACGCATCTTTTAGTAAAAACATGAACTGGACCACGTGGGGAATGTTTGCTCGGGATGAACCACCAGAGGTAAGAGTGTTGATCAATTTATCTCAGATAAATTTCTGTCCATATGCACAAATATGTAAAGCTGCTAATCCAGTTTCACATGACATTGATAAAGTCTGCTCTCGGGTGAAATCAGTCAGGCGTCATGCTCTTCTGTCCCTAAAAGGCATACCTTGTTTTCCTGTAAGCTCTAAATTCTATTAACTTAATAAGCTTTACTTTCATGTACTCTGCACATGGAGTAGGTCACGAACTTACTTAATAACCCTAGTCTTTCTTGTGCAGATCCTTGTGGTTAGTAAGAGAGAATCAGGAATAATGGTAACATGTAGTCAATGCTACAATAGAAGTATGTAATGATGTACAAAGAGAATGTAACGTGGAGAGGGCCCTGAACTACTTATTTGGAGTAGAAAGAAGAATCAAAAAATCTTTATACAAAGCTCAGGAGGCCTGGTCCCATGGTAGGAAGCTTGCCACAAAGAGGGAGGGGGATGGCGTTAGAACAGGAAAGGGACTTCCAAACAATGGTAGTTGGAAATGATGACTGTGCACAGAAAAGAGGTAGCGCGACATGCATGATACCTTTGCAGTAACAATAATGCAAAGCATAGTGCCTAAAAGGAAAATGAAAGAGAGAGAGAGAAAGAGAGAGAGAGAGAGAGAGAGAGAGAAGAAAAACATCTGCCATAGAGGTGTTAGGGAGGCCTGTCGGCTTCTCCCAGAATCGGAGGCATAGGAAGTGACAGACACAGGGAGAGTTAAATATGAGACACAGATTTATTCTCTCCACACAAGACACAGTGCTGTGGGCTCACAAGTCCAAGAGATCTGGAGCACTGAACATTTATTTTCTTAGCAGTTAATTTATACCTCAAGCCTCCAATTCATACCCGAATACACCTTACCCCTTCCTAGAATCTAGGATTTAGCATGTGTACAGAAGCAAATCAGGTGGTTAGTCCTTCCTGTAACTTCTTTTTCTCAAAAATTACAGCTGGCAGCAGTTAACTCACATTCTGTTGTGGTAGTTTCTACAGATTCAGTCTGTTCTGACCAGGCAGAGGGCAGGAGAGGTGTCTAGGCTGGACCTTCAGCTTCTCTGGGTTTAGAACAGTTCTCTGAACTCACAGAAGCAGGCTGCAGGGGCAGGGAGTGGGGAAGGCAGATGGGAGGGAAACTGGAGACATTGGTGCTAGGAAATGTGTGCCAGTGAAGGGACGGGTATTGGAACATTGTATGACTGAAAATCATTCATGAACAACTTTGTAATTGTATATCATGGTGATTCAATTAAAATAGAATGTCTTTATAAAGGCTGTGACAGGGTGCTGAATCTTGTTGTCAAGTAGGTCTTTGCTATTTGGGTTATGAAATGGGATCATAAAGATGTTTTTGACTGACCTCCTACTCTTTCCATGACCTCTCAGTACAGAACAAATTCCTATGGTGTGCACCCCTACTATATGGCTCTGGAGATGGACGGTAGTGCCCACGGAGTGCTCCTGCTTAACAGCAATGCCATGGGTAAGACAGAGGAATATTCCCCGGGCTCTACCATCAATAGCTGTGACAACTTTATTGAGATCTAATGATCAATAGAAAAAGGATAAACACTTTCCATTCACTCGTTTATTATCGAGCCAAGGTTGAGTAAGAGTGCCAACCTAGGTATAATGTGCTTCCATTCTGCCTAAGAGTAGTTTCTATTCTTGCATTAGTTTATTTTATTGCAACACTTTAACCTGCCTGCCAGCCTCACTGTCTCACTTTCTTTTTTTCTTCCTTTCTTCTTTCCTTCCCTCCCTCCTTCCCTCCCTCCCTTCCTTCCTTCCTTCCTTCCTTCCTTCCTTCCTTCCTTCCTTCCTTCCTTCCTTCCTT
>JAOXYA010032281.1:0-12931 GCA_028565675.1 Sorex palustris
ACAACAAAATCTCCAATGGAGATGTTACTGGGCCCGCTCGAGCAAATCGATGATCAACGGGAGGGCCTTTACTTTACAATTGTAGCTCATGGTGTTTCACTAATAAAAATTAAAATATATATATATATATGGTGGTGGGAAAGTGTAATGGTGGTGGGACTGGTGTTCTAATATTCAATGTAATCAAATATTGTGGAAAATTTTATAAACAAAAATAAATAAAATCACTTGTTAAAAAAATAAAGTTTGGGGCTGGAGAGATAGCACAGAGGGTAGGGCGTTTGCCTTGCATGCAGCCGACCCGGGTTCAATTCCCAGCATCACATATGGTCCCCTGAGCACCGCCAGGGGTGATCCCTGAGTGCAGAGCCAGGAGTAACCCCTGTGCATTGCCGGGTGTGACCCAAAAAGCAAAAAATATAATAATAATAATAAAGTTTAACTCCAACTGTAAAAATAAATAAATAAATACATACATACATACAACAGCATATAAAAAATTTTAAAAATAAAGTGCTGGCTACAGCAGGTAGTGTGAGTATGTGTGTGTGTGTGTGTGAGTGTGTGTGTGTGTGTGTGCGTGTGTGTGTGACCAGTCGAGTTTAAGGGTCAAAGGCCCTTTGACACTGACCGCCAACAGCTTTGGCTGAGGGAAATAGTCTCTGGACTGACTCACCTGTGTCCACTCCCCACCCCAGACTTTCCTGCCCCTTGTGCCTGCTGACAAAGGAGACACTTTGCTGGGATGAGAATCAGGACCAACTAGGGGAGAAGAGGAGATGCCGGAAAGGGCTTTGTCTCTTTCACTTTCAAACTAGGTGGCAGATCCGAAGAGCAGCCAGGACTGGGTGGGGCAGAAGGTTAAGTGACCACCAGCTGGGGAAGGACCCAGGGAGAGGTCCAAGGCCCACGCCTGCCTTAGCCCTTCAGAGATAGCACCCTGGACAGTGCCCCTCCCCCTCCATAGAGGCCTGGACAGAGATCCCACACAGGACAGAGACCCCGGACGGAGACCCCAGACAGATCCTAGTTAGAGACTCCGGACAGAGACCCTGGACAAAGACCCTGATGAATCACCAGGACAGGGACTCAGCAGCCCTTGAGTTGACCCAGATTCTGAGCAGGACTCTCAGAGCTGGCCCTGAAGGTGATGTCCCCAAGATAGGACAGCCAACTGTGGGGACAGGTTCCCCTGCAGCCCTCTCTGGGGCCGTGAGAAAGCCCCACCTTCCCTCTCCCAGGGCCACTGGCATCTCTGGACGAAGTTACTCAGTCCATGCACCCACTGGGTCTGTGCTTACCAGGCTGCCCCCACAGCGAGCTCCATCCAGACCTTTGCGAGCAACTAGGACCATGAAATCTGCTCCTAAACAAAGCGGGGAGGGCAGTGGTTCTACCATGTCTCTCTGGCAGAGAGGACGTCCGCGGTGCCCAAGTGAGAGGAAGGGCAGGTGCAGAGACGCTGGAGCCAGCTGTGGGGTTGGGAACCTGTTGCCATGCTGGGGTTCGTCTGCATATGGACAAAGTCTCAGCTAGATCACCGGGCGTGGTGGGATTGTTGCGTGACTCGAAATCACGCCAGAAACCAGCCTCCCGAGCATCCAGGAGAACAGACTCAACCTTGCTAAGCCGTGTTCTTAGTGTGGGGTGGGATGTACAGGAGTTTCTCAGATTTGCCAGATTAAACGATTGACCACCATGCATGTGGCCCCTCAGGATCTGGGCTGGGTGAATCTTAGCTACTATGCTCCCAAGGGGAGGCCACCAAAGGCAGGGACGTTTTAGAAAGAAATATAGCTAGAAGAGGCAAGCCTGGGAGGATTCAGTGGCAAAAGATCCTCCTTACAGATGTGAGGCCGAGAGTTGGATCCCTGGTACTGCTCACATGCAGTGATTTCAGTCTTGGTGCTTTCACTGTTTGGGCCTCCCAGAATCACAACATGGTGTATGATCCCCAAGCCACAACTCCAGCCTGGAAGCCCCAATGAGCAGCTCTGGAATGAGCATGAGCCTCACACCTGGAAGACAGTGTGAACAATGTGCAGCCCTTGTGGGCTCCAAGGCCGAGTGAGCAAGCCCCAGAGTCAGATGAAGATGTCCAAGTGCAATCGCACGAGCTGGAGCGGTAGGACAGTGGGGAGGGCATTTGCACGGCACGTGGCTGGCCCACATTCGATCTCCGGCACCCTATCTGGTCCCCCGAGCCTGCCAAGAGTGATTCTTGAGCACAGAGAAGGAAGTAAGCCCTGAACATTGCTGGATGTGACCCCAAAATATTTTAAAATAAGCTTGGAGGGGGAAAGAGATGGAGCTCGTGTATGAAAAGGAATCCATAAGCTGTAGTGGGAATGGCTTTCACCTAGCTTTCCTTTGTACACAAGGCCCTTCAACAGGCTCCCTCCTTAGCCTCCCTTGACTTAGTGCTCTGTTTCCCTCCCTTCTTCCCTCCTCCCCAGTAATTGCTGCTTTTGCTCACTTGACTTAAATGACAATATCCAGTTCTTCCTCCGGAGCCCAGGACCTGCTTCCCACCCTCTGAATGCTTTTCCGACCCCCTTGCATTTTCCAGTGGTGCTCAGCATTGAACTATGATCCTTAGGGCCAGTTTCTTTTCCAAGTGCTTTTATGGGGTTGTGTTGAAGGCCTGGCGAGGCCAAAGCCTTCACAGACCGCGCAGTAGGACACAGCAGAGTTCCCAGGGAACTGAGACGACGTGCCAGCCCGGGTCGCGTCGTCTGCAGTCTTGCAATGTTGCCCGCAGCTTGCATCTTCCCCAAGTATCCTTTGAAAATTGACGCTAATAATGGCTTACACATTAATCTTAGGAATTGTTTTGAGTTTCACTGTTTTTCAGTTCCTGCACACAGCGCTTGGCACGTAACCACCTTTGTCCTTGCTCCATCGGTGTTTGTAGCTATCCCCCAAAGCGTGCTGCTCCGCAGCTGCCCAGTTTGCTGCCTTGAATGTGTACTGTGTCTGATTGATCTGATTGATCTGCAGCAGGGTTGGGGGATGCAGCTCCGTGGTAGAGCATAAGGGAGACCCTGGGTTTGATTCTCCAGCAACAAGAGCAAAAACAAAACAAAAGCCCACAGCACTTCCAGGCCTGGCTTTTCCAGACTGGAGATCACATCCCACTTGGGAGGGGGCAGCTTCTGACCCCTCCCGGTCCTGATTCACAGCTCTAAGCCCTGGTCCTGGGGGTTGCCCTATCAGTAGAACCTGGGTGGGGTGAATGTCACCTGCTAAGTTCCGTAAGCTGTCAGCCCCAAGGCAGGAGGGCTCAGCCAGGAGAATGGGGGCAAGGGAAGGGACAAAGGAAGCTGGGGACAGGCTCTGTTTGAGCCTGGCAGGGTTGCAGGGGAGCTGGGGGGGTACCCAAGGGAGAACAAATAGTGAGGCTGAGGCCTGGGGCTGGGAATTCTGCTCTTCGGCCTTGTGGACAGAACCCAGAGAACAAGGCTGTGTCTTTCCTTCCTCATCACCGCCAGCCAGCTGAGGTGTTGGGACAGCTCCCTGCTGTGCCCAGACGGAGAAGCGGAAAGGCCCATCTCAGCAAGGAGGTGGCCGTGAGATTAGATCCAAGGGAGGGGGCGGGGGGTTGGGCTAGCCATCCAGCTCACCCAGAGGCCAAGCTCCACACCAGACTCTGACAGTCCGGTGGCTGGCATGGGGCCCCTCCCGCCCAGTGCCCACTTCCCAGATGGGAGGAGCCCCTGGCACTCGGCTTTGTGCTTATTTCTCTCACCAGCACATGCCCACCCTGCTGTGGCAGATTCCCCCCCCGGCAGCTGGTCCCCAAGTCTGCAGGGAACTGGAGCCCGACAGACACAGCCCTGGCCAGCGTCTCCCAGCTCCTTGGCTACCCTGATCTGTCAGATGGTCCCGCTGAGGGGGAAGGCCTTTCTCTCTGGGCACCCCACCCCCTGACTCGCCTGCCTCCTTCCCGATGGCTCCTGTCCATGCTTTGTTCCGGGAAGAGAAGCCATTTGTGAGAGCCAGGGCTGCTGGGCAGAGGCCACAGTCCCGTCCTCTGGCGAATCACCGCAGCTTCACATTGCCAATGGAAGGGAGAGTTCTTCCGAATCCATGTGGGAGAGAGAATATGTGTATGCATGTGTGTGTGCAGGTGTGAATGTGTGTGCGTATAAGTCCGAGCACATGCAAGTGTGTAAGAGCATGTGTGTGCATGACTATGAGTGTGGACAAGTATGTATGTGTGTATGTGTGTGTCTGTTAGTATGTGAGTGTGCATATGGGTGTTTGTGTGGATGTGGACATACATGTGTGCATGTTAGTGTGGGAATGTGTGTATGTGTGGGTCTGTGTGTCTGTGTGTTAATGAGTGTGTATATGTGTTGGTCTGTGAGTTTGTGTTTGTATGTGTGTACATGTTTGTGTGTGTGTCTTTAAGTGTGGGTCTGTGTGTGTATGTTGTCTGTGTGAGTGTGTGTGTATGTGAGTGTGTGCCTATGTGTAGCTGGGCAGAGCCCCTTTGCCTGCAAGAAGTGAAGGCTGTGACTTTTCGCTGTCGGCCTTGGCTTTGGTTTTGCTTTACCCCCAGCAGGAATCCCGGGATGCAGCTATGGTCACCTTGGTCCATATGGGCAGCACTGGGGTTTGAACTCACTCCCTCACGCTTGCTTCAAGCCTCTGACCCCATACACTGACCTCCTTTCTTGCATGTGTCTCAGGAAGTCTTTAGTCAACGAGGGCAGCAGCTAAGCCCTAGGGCCCAGATGTGGTGCTCCCCAGGCTCTGAGGGACCACCAGACCACCAGAGACCACTACGAAGTTTGGGAGGCCACATGGTGTCAGGGATCAAACCAGGGTCAGGAACACTCGAGGCATGACAGTGTTCCCCTCCTATCTCCTGGATTGAATGCTAAAGGACCCGTGCTCCCATCTGGCCCAGCTGAGTCAAAGGTGGAAGCTAGTTAGGGGGTCTTGGGCACCTGGAGCTGGAAGGGATGGGGCCTGGCAACATGGACTTGGGATCTCAACACAGAAGCAGCTCTGACGCCAGAGTGGGTGAGATCATGCAGTTACACATAGGCACACATACACACACACTCACACAGACACACATATAAAGACACACACACACAAACATGTACAGAGATACAGAGAAGCTGGAGGAAGTCCTCACCTGGGCAGGGCTGGGGTGAGCTCACAGGGGAACTTCAAGTAGGGAATTCTGGGGAGCCAAGAGGTGAGGCACAGGCATTTCAGGCTGGTCGTGCTTCTAAGGCGGCCGAGGAATTAATTAACTATGGGCTTAAAGGGCTTCCTGGAGTAATTGTTAGGGATATTGGTGAAAGTGATGAGGAGAAACAAACCAGGGAGGAAATTTGGTACCCACTAATGAGCTGGATAGATGAAGACAGACTATAGATGACAGATGATAATAGACATATGGATGACAGATGATCTATAGATCTATAGATCATTTATAGACGATAATAGCCTATGACTGATAGATGTATCATTCATGTGATGGGTGCTAGATCGTTGAAAAACATGGCAGATGACAGGTGATTGATAGACATGACAGACATTCAACTGGTACCTAGTAACAGACATAAGACTGACGAGTGACAGGTGAGAATGATGGGTGGACAGCAGGGGTGCAGGTGAAGCTGGACGCACTTAAGCTTGATGGTGTGCGTGTGTGTGAGAGTGAGAATGCTGATGGGGATGGAATCTGGGGTGAGGCGGAGACAGTGGGCCAGGGAGGAAGGAGGAGAGGAAGGAATGGCGCTGGTTAGGTCCATAAGCACATAGGGGCCCGGGAAACCTGGGTCTGGATTTGTCATGCCCCTGAGACGTTTCTCCTTCTATGGGAAGTGTAGTGAGGGGCTGCTCGAGGAGGGAGCCTGGAGGAGAGGGCCTAGGCCAGTGGGGACTCCCTGCCCCTCCCCGCCACTGGTGCCTCCGCCCCGCATCCTCCCCAGCACATCTCTGAATCGGAACCTCTGTTTGTGAAGGGCAGAAAGTGTGGTGTGGACAGTTCACACACAGAGGGCTGGCTGTGTGGGAATTGGGGTGCAGGGTGTGGTGGGAATTGGGGTACAGGGTGTGGTGGGAACTGGGGTACAGGCTATGGAAGAACTTGGGGTACAGGCTGTGGTGGAAATTGGGGCTCAGGTTGTGGTGGGAATTGGGGGTTCAGCTATAGCAGCAATTGGTGTTCAGGCTGTGGTGGGAATTGGGGTGCAGGGTGTGGCAGGGATTGAGGTCTGGGCCCAGGTGGGCTATAAGGGTGCCTGAGTGGGCTGTGAGGGTGCCCAGGTGTGGCTCTTCTCTAGCCATCTCCTGGGCTGCTGTCCCCTTGCCTCCCATACCCTCTGTCCCCACAACGTCCCCGTCCTGATGGTCTCTGTCATTTCAGACTCCCGAGTCGAAGGCAGGCCCCCAAAATGGGGAGTGAGTGTGGAAGGACCCACAAAGGAGACAGGCTGAGGTGGGGCCCATATGGGGGCTCAGAGACTTTAATGCCCCCTGGTGGGAGTGGGCTGAGGAAAGCCAGACCCCGGCCCTGAGCACAGGCATAGAGCTGCCCCTCATGTCGGGCTGGCCAGGAGAGGGGCCCACGAAGCATCGAATGACAGGATCCCACAGCACCCTGACTGATGGGGAGTCTCACAGAGCCCCAGAGCACTGTGCACTGGTTCATATTGAACCACTGAGTCGGGAGGCTGCCTGGGGGGTGCTCGGCAGTGAGTGCTCCTCCACCGTCAAGTCTGGAGTCAAGGTACTGTGGACCCTTCAGGGCCTGGAGGCAGAGGAGGTCTCCGGTGAGCGTTGAAGCCGGTCCAAGCTGCCTGCAGGGTCCTCGCGTTCTCTCAGCAGCTCTGTTGCCGCCGCCTCCACTGCGCCCGGCTCCATGTGGCAGGCCTCCGCCAGGGCCTGACCCGTGGCCGCCACGAAGCCTGTGTCAGCCGCCAACGTGTCCAGGCCCCCTCGAACCAGAGCCTGCACAGGACAAGAGGCCGGGCAGGGGAGGGAGTCAGGGCTGCTTCACCTCTGCCTTCCCAGGGACGCCCCCAAAAACTGTACCCAACCCCACTCTCCCAGCACCCCAGGCCTTCACAAGGGGGCCCGAAAGCTGCACCCTGCCCCATCTCACCTCCCGGATAAGCAGGGCGGTTGCTGGAGCCGGGTGCCAGGCAGTACTCTCCTCCCTTCTGTGGCTGTGGGGGGTCTCCTCAGGCTGAGACCCCCATGTGGGGCTCCTCCTCTCCTCAGGCTGTTTCAGGGCACAGGCAGGGGTCCCCAGGAGGCTGGAGTTGGTGGGCCCCAGAGGAAGCCCAGCTCCCAGAGGAGGCTCAAACCCTCAGGAAAGGGAGCCCACAGCCACCCTGCAGACCCTCCCCTTCTCTGCGATGTACCTGGCAGTGGGTGCTGGGCACTGCTCCTGGGGCCCACTGTGCCCTCAGCAGTAGTGATGTTGAGCTTACAGTATACATTAGTGCTCACTGATTCAGTCTCCTTCAGCATTCAGCTGCTTGAGAATATAGTTCTGGGCCAGAGGGATACTATTACAGGTAGTGAATGCATTTGCCTTGTACATGGTCAACTGGGATTTGGGCCTCATCAACACATATAGTCACCTGAGTGATTTCTGATCACAGAGTCAGGAAAACTCTAGACATCACCAGTTGTGATGAGAAAAAAAATGACACTTGTTCAATGGAGGCAACAAATTCTATCTACAAATACATGTGACACAACTAGAAGCTAAATACATTAAAAAAGAAAGTTTTCCAGATGTTAGGAGGTACAAAAATATTCTTGATCAGGAGTCTACAATTGTAATGTAAATATACTCTGTAAATTCTGAAAAAAAAATCTGAGGGAAATTATAACATCATAAAACCTCTTTCCTTGGATGCATAACTGTGTACAAATGGAGAAAAAATTACTGGTTTTCATGTTATTTTACATGTCAACAACAGCATTATTGCTTACAAGTTTTAAAAACCTACTTAGATTATGAATGTCACTGTCCTCCCGTTGTTCATCGATTTGCTCAAGCGGGCCCAGTAACAGTGTGAGACTTGTATGGATGAGGATTGCAAAATTTGTGGTATCAAATATGATCTCTTTGGTCAACTTGGTTGATATACTTAATTTTCAGTGACTTGCTGAAAATGGGTTAGAGAAGAGTAGACATATCCTCGCACCATATGGGTTCAAGAAACGTCAGCTAATCTGCCTAACTTTCTGCTTGGGACTTGCCTTGTTTATATAGGATGAAAACCTGGAAATCTTTGCCACCAGTTCCCTCATATTAGTGCCAAAGAGTGTGTGAGATCGGAAATGGTGGCTGCTTAGTTGCCTCGTGGGGTGAGGTGGTGTGTGGACAGGGCTTAATTCTTCAGGGGCCTTTCAATGTTTAGCACAATTCCAGAAGATACCCATGTTGGGCTGAGAATTCTCAGGTTACTTTTATATGAAACGATGATACAAAAATAGGCAAACTGGTATATATCTGAATGCAGTTCAAGAAGACCTTCTGAGTCTTATAATTATAAGAAAACATTTGATCCCACTATCCTTCAATAACACTTTGACCATGATTTTGCTTAACGTTTCAATGGTGAGAAAGTTGCCAACCTTTGAGTTTAGATGATGTTAAGATTCACAGTAAGATGATGTGTTTCTGTGTCTTACCTGGATCTACTGTAGAAGGCGGTTCGATATAGATCATTTCTTCTGTATTTCTGTAGCACTGTCCTCTTGTTGTTCATCGATCAGCTCGAGCGGGCCCAGTAATGTCTCCATCGTGAGACTTGTTGTTACTGTGTTTGGCATATCAAATATGTCCTGGGTGGCTTGCCAGGCTTTGCCATGCTGGTGATGTACTCTCTGTAGCTTGCAGGGATCTCTGAGAGGGGTGGAGGAATTGAACCCAGGTTGCCCGGGTCGGTCAGGTACAAGACAACGCCCTATCCACTGTGCTATCACTCCAGTCCTTCTGAATCCTCTATAAAGCAAAATGAACTCATACCACTAAGCAGACCTTATATGGGCAGGCATCTTATATTACAGTTTATAACTTTCTCTAACTTTCATAAAGTATTTTTTTTATGGGATCACATCTGTCAGTGCTTGGGGATACTTCCAGCTCTTTGCTTAAGCATCACTTCTAGTGGTGCAGGGGATTGAATTTGGGTCAGCTCCTAAATTTCTCTAATTTTGAAGTTCTCTTTTGCTTCTGTACCTTAAAATGAATATGAACGAACACTAGTGGTGTTCTATTTTGCTTTGTTTGTTTGTTTGTTTGTTTTGAAGACACGTGGTACTGCTCAGGGTTTGTACTGGCTCTCTGCTTAGAGACCACTCTTGGCAGTGCTGGGGGACCACACGTGATACCAGAGATCAAACTTCAGCTGGCTTCATGCAAGGCAAGTGCTTTGTCTACTGTGCTATCTCTCCAGCCCAACACTATAGATGTTCTCTGACAAGCATTTGGGTAGTAAGATAATTGCTTACTTTGTGTAGAATACCAGACCACTTTACCTATTTCTTTTAAGGACAGCACAAAATAATGAAAACTTGTTAGAACTTCATCTCTGTATATCCCAGAATACAGGGAGTTAACGAGGTGGTTGGGTCCCCCAAAAATATTTTGCTATTTCTGGAGATGTTGAGTTGTCATATTTGTTATGGAACTAGAAGAATTTAGTAGGTTCTATAAATGTGCTTATAGAACAATGAAGGCTTGGCAAGCAAGGACTGATCTATTGTTATGTCATAATCTATGTTTAACAGCTATAGACCTAAAGTACGATATTCTGAAGATAAGATTCATCTGACCATAAAGCTGGCCCTGAAGAGAATAAGGGAGTCAGAAAAGCAGCCTGTCTACAGCCTGTCTACAGTCTCCTAAGCATCAGGATGATTCTGTTGGTAAATGTTAGTCAGATAGTGAGGTGGAGGGTAGGTAACACTGAGAAAATGGAGATCTGACTTTTTCCACTCTGGAGAAGCCCATGTTCTCTATTTACAACATGTTCCCTTCCTTTCTCTCTTCGCTTTTTCATAAGTAAAATGAGAGAGAGAGAGAGAGAGAGAGAGAGAGAGATTTTGCAATAAGAAATGTTTCTATTATACTTTTTTTCCTAAATGTGTGTTGAGACAAACTCAAATGTGCAACAGTGGGCTAAATCTATTACAATATATCACACTATAGAATATTATGCCATTATAAAAATACCTGGGTAGATATTTATTGAAAAGAAATGAAGACATGCACTGCTCACAGTATGGTATTAAATAAAGATGAAAATAGTTGTCTGTAGATGTTAAATAAAAGTAGGAAGTGAAATGATTTGGATTTAAAAAAACCTGGCTTTTATGTTTATGTTGTCCAAGTTTTGGTACTTAGTAGACACTGTCTTTGTAAAAGGGAAAAAGTTGTCTTTAAATATGAATGGGAAAAACAGAGAGTTTCTAAGACAGCAAATATTACAGAATTTTAATAATTAACAGGAAGTGCACATAAAATAATGATGAATCTGAGGAGAAAATGCATTTTAAGTCTGGGGGAGTAGTGAAATTAGACCAAAATTGATAATAAAATCTTCAATTGCTCCAATTTTTATGAACAAAATATCAGAATTGGCAGGAAGAGAACTTTCACAAACGACAAAGGACTATTTCCTACAAACAGGCTCTTCACAAGCAGAAGAAGTGCACTCATTTGACTACAGCATTAAAGAGCTGATTCAGAAGGTAATGGTCAATTAGTCTGAAATCAGTTAGAAATAATCTTTACTAAAAGGGAAGAAGTCAATCTGATTGGCGGGAGGACTTCTCTCAGTATTTTAATAGGGTTGGGAAAAGGAATAACTTCAGGGTTTAGAAAGCCAACAGTAATACATGACCATTAACGACCCTCATCTGGTCTCCCATACTGAATTGCAAAGGGAGTTTCTCTGTCCTCGACTGTAATCTCCCTCAGTACCAGAGTAACTATCTTTAGAATCCAGGCCTGTTATAAAGAATCTGTGCATTTGTGCGGGTGGTGAGATGTGGCAGCAAAGTGGAAAATATATATGAAGCATCAATTAATTAAGCTCTATTAGGAAGAACTTGGGGAAGAATCTTGGTCTTATTGTACATAATCGTTCTACAGCAAAGAGGCTCATCCAAAATTCCTTAGCTTTAAGAGTTATTTCAAACAAAGTAGAAAACATGTCTTCCCTTTACCTAAGAGTCCATAGTCCCTGCTTCTGGTACTCCCTGGATTTTTCAGGTGCCAGGGCATCCAATGAGGTATGCCCTGGTAAAGCTAAAACAAAAGATGCAGAGTTAGCTGAATAAGCATAGCCGTAAAAACCATGGACGGGAGGGAGGGAGGACGGAAGGAAGGCAAGAGTGACTATCAATAATTGAGTTTTCCTTTCCACGAACACAAACTATACAGGATCTTTTCATGGGAAAGCTTGCTTATTCTCCAAAGCTCATTTGTTTTGTAAAAATAAACTTCACAAATCAGTTTGATTTTCTTTATTTGCAGTTAGCTTCAAGTTTATCAGTCCCTGCGTGACGTCACACAGGAGTTTGGAAGTCTTTCCTGTATTGCTTCCTCATTGGGGTAGCTTATTTGAAAATCTACAAATTGGGAGATTTGGTCCCACCCCAAGGGACCCAGCCCCGGCAGCCGACCTCCACTCTACCCAATTGCTGCCATGCTCCAGCCAAGCCTCAAATATGAGTGAACATATTCCTAGACACATCATAAGACACTCCCTACCCATTTTCCATAATTACCACACCATATTTGATGGGGTTCAGACAGTAGGTAACAAATCATAGATGGAAATTTATATATATGCCTCTCTGAGAGCCCGCTAAGCTACTGAGAGTATCCTGCCCACAGGCAGAGCCTGGCATGCTCCCTGTGGCATATTTGATATGCCAAAAAACAGTAACAATAAAGGGTCTCATTCCTCTGATCCTGAAAGAGCCTCCAATACTGCAGTGTTAGGAAAGATGAATAAGGAGAGGCTGCTAAAATCTCAGGGCTGGGATGAATAGAGACGTTACTTGCACCAGCTCGAGTAAATAAATTAACAATGGGATGACACTGACAGTGACTATCTTGGAGTGGAGATGCTGCATGAGTGTTGGAGACTGAAGAGGGTTTGGTAACTTTAGATCCCAACAAGTAGTGACTAGGAACCAGTGATACTCAATTTTGCTTGCTTATTTGGAATCATTTAGGAAACAGTCAAGTTAAAAACAACTGCTCTAAAGCTGTCTTCCTAAGCTTTAATGTGCATATGAACCATCTGTGGACCTTGTTAAAATACAAATTTTAAGCTTCAAGTCTGAGAGAAAATCTGAGAATATGCCAAACCCTCAGGCTCCAAATTTCCAATACTGCAAGTAGAAGGAGCACACTTTGAGTAGCATGGGCCTAAAATAATCACAAATGCCTTACAGTTTCAAAACAGAATGTAAATATTAACCAACTTGATCACATTATGGTGTATAAACACAAACTGGGAAGTAGGAGGAGGTAGAAGGGTGGGGATAAGTAAAGGTTATTAATTTCAACATCTTTTACATCACATCTTTCAGGATCAATAGATTATTTGGGGGTCACATCCGGTGACACACAGGGGTTACTCCTGGCTTTAGAACTCAGGAATTACTCCTGGCAGTGCTTAGGGGGACCACATGGGATGCTGGCAATCGAACCTGGGTCAGCCACATGCAAGGCAAATGCCTTACCTGCTGTGCTATCGTTCCAGCCCCAGGATTAATAGGTAGTTTTGAAAGCTGAAATAAAAATAAAGATCTGCCTTGATCCTGAAATCCATGATTTGAACATTAAAAATAATATAATTGATAATGAGGGATTGGAATGAAAATAAAAGGTCATGAAAGTAAGCTAAAATTGTTATCTCTCAATATA
>JAOXYA010032287.1:0-12931 GCA_028565675.1 Sorex palustris
GGAGGAGGTGATAGAGGAGCAGGAGGAGGAGAAGGACACTGAGGAGAAGAAGGAGGAGGAGGAGGAGGAGGAGGAGGAGGAGGAGAAAAAGGAGAAGAAGAGTCAGGTCACCCATCGAGAGAGACAAGAGTCAGAGAGCTAAGAATCACAAAGACCTCTGCAATTTGGAGCTGGAGAAATAGTACAGAGGGTAAGGTACAGAATTATGAATCTGCCCTAATGGGATGATCTTTATTATTGACCCCCCATCTTTTCTGTTTTGCCTACCAGCTCACGGTCACCATGAACAAGGACTGGGTTCGTGAATAAGAAGCTCACCAATACATTCTCTTCAGTGAATGCCTTTGAATGAGCATTTATAAGAGACATAACTATTCTCTTAAGAGTGTCCAACTGGGGACATTAATTCATGCATTTGTTTCATAGATTTTCTCATTAATAATATTTAAATATTTATTTTTTCCCCAATTTTCTGAGCAGCAGCAAAACCATTCACTACTATTCAGGCTCCAGGGCCTGTCTGTCGTGCAGCATCTGTCTCCTCCATGGCTGTGTGGACATCCTGAGCAACTGCCCAGAGCTCTGAATCATGATGGGCAGATCCCTTGGCTTCTTCTTTCTGATTCATGTGACTGACCTGGGTTCAATTCTTGGCACCCAAAATTGGTTCCCTGAGTCTGCCAGGAGTGATTCTTGAGTGTAGAGTGAGAAGTAAGCCTTGAGCACTGCTGGGTGTGGCCTTGCCCAAAACAAAGCCAAACAAAAATCAAAGCCCTCTGCAGGTCAATTATTGTCTGTTAGTAACCCTCACTTTTTTTTCTTTATATCTTTGAAACGCATCCAGCAGTGCTCAAGAACAAGTTCTGTCCTGGTTCAGTACATGGTGCTCCCTGCTGGCAAGTGCTTAGGGGACCAAGATGCTGGGACTTAAACCTGGGCCTCACGTATGCAAAATATGCTCTCTAGTGCTGTGGTAACACTCACTCAAACCCCATTTGGTATTCCAGTGCATGCTTGCTCCTTGTTTTCAAAGAGATCTATGAGAATTTGTGAGAAGAGGTTTGGAAGCCCTCATTAGGGACACTTGAGCTTGCTGCAGAGGAACTGGAGGGAAATCTTAGGCAGGTCTGAGAGGTAGCTGGGGAGTTAGCAGCAGCAAAGAGAAGCAGGAACGTTCTGTAGGGAGAAGAAGACAGATGTCAGGATGTGGGGAAGGACAGGGAGACCCGAATGGAGGGGGTGTTTACATAGTGTACTGACCTGGTGAGATTAGGTAAGAGAATAAACACAATTTCTGATATAGTTTGAGCTCTAACTAGATGCAAATCTCTTCTAAGTGCTGGATAATGGTGGTTATTCCCTTACTACCCCAAACCTATTTGATCTTGAGGCCACAGAGATAGTAAGGTACTTGCCTTGCACATGGCAGTCTGTCCTGATCACCTGGTCTCCTGAGCCCCACCTGGAGTGATGCCTGAATGCTGAGTCAGGAGTAAGCCCTAAGAATACCAGATGTGGATCCCAAACTAAACTAACCAACCAACCAACCAACCAACCAACCAACAACTCCACTTGATATGATTGCTCCATTTTACATAGGAGGGAAATTGGAACTTAGAGAGGTTTAATTATTTTCGCAGGGTTACAAAATCATATTATCTGATTCTAAAATCAGTCTTTTGGGATGGGGTTGGGCTAAACCTGGCAGTGCTCAGGGACTACTCCTGACTCTGCACTCAGGGATCACTCCTGGCAGGGCTTGGTTGAGTTGTATTCCACTGCACACGTGCATGTCTCTTCCTTATCCACTCATCCATTAATGGACATGTAGGTTGTTTGGATAGCTTCGCCATTTTAATAATGTTAATTCTTCTAGTCTGTGAACACAGAATATCTTTCTATTTCTTTGTGTCTTTTTTTGACATTTTTCTATTTTAATTTTATTTATTTATTCATTTTGTTTTTTTGTGTCACACCTGGGGTTATTCCTGGCTCTGTACTCAGGCATTACTCCTGGTGGTGCTTGGGGGACCATATGGGATCCTGGGAATCGAACCCAGGTCAGCCACATGCAAGACAAACACCCTGCCCATTGTGCTCCAGCCCCCTCTTTGTGTCTTTTAAATTTTCTTTTAACAAAGACTTACAGTTTTCAGAGTACAGGTCTCTCATCTCTTTGATTAAATGTATCTCTTGACATTTTATTTCTGGATGCAGTGGGGGGCTCTCCCAATAAGTGGTCAGAGTATTCTGTGATTATTCCCAATGATATTTGATCCTTTATGCCGGTCTGATGGCTCAATGCTTGAACCTGAAAATGTGATGGGATTGTAAGGGGTGTAGGGTGTGGGGTGGTGCAGGGAAAGGGAGGACATACACACTATTGGATGCTACACTCAGGGCCCATTTCTAAAAGGCATGCACTCCAGACCCTTTGAGCTCTCTCCTTAGTCCCATTTTATTCTTTTTTGGATGTAATTATGAATGGATCCTTCCCCCTTGCCTGATTGCTCTTTCTTTAAGTCAGCTGTGTAGAAATGCAACAGATCTTTAAATATTCATTTGTACCTTGCAATTTTACTGTGCATTTATGATTTCTTTGTGTGTGTGTGTACTCCCAAGCACTGTTCAGGGGTTCGGAGCCACTCCTGATAATTCTAGGCCTTTCAGGTCATATGGTTCAACGCTAGGGTGCAAGGATACCTCAGAGCACGTGCCCTGTAGATCTGGGAGGTACCCAGGCCACTTTGGCGGTATTCAGGGGCCTCCAGAGTTATGTTCAGTGATGCTTGGGTGGACCGTGTATATGAGGGGTCTTGCATGTACTCCAATCCTGTACTCTTTCTAATTCAACAGAACACTTGGGTATCTTCCAATTCATGATACATAGATCACTCACATGTGTGGTGTGATGTTGAGATGAATCCCTGTTGAAGTCCGTTTAATCAATTCCTTGAATTTCAAAGAGGGAAAAAGAAGGTTCAGCCTTATGATGCCCATGTAACTCTTTCACATCATTAAGTTTTCACTTGGTGTCCAGTAGATGATGCTCTGGCTTTTATTTTGGGTCCTCCTGCTCTCTGATGGAGCCACTTCTAGATGAGTGGTCATCTGGGCCCTGGGTTGTTGAGTGTGGCTCTTGTCATGGGAGCTCACTTGCCTCTGATGTCCCATCCTTTCCTCTAGGGTCTTGAGTCTGAGACTAGGATTTTAGCATCTGGAGGCAGAGGGCGGGGAGGGATGCCAACTCCAAATGCTGAGGAATGTGGGGGAGGAAAAGCTGCAAGCCTGGATGGGTGTTGTAACTCTTCTCTGCTCCCCCTACCCCCCAATTTTTGTGGACTAAATCTAGGGTAATGGATGCTGTAGCTAAGTGTGGGGGTGAAGGAGCATGAAACATTAGCTCATGGCAAAAGTTTTTGAGTGTCCAACGATCAAAAATGAATTAAAAATCAACAGAGTCAAGCTTTGGCTCTTGTTGAATCTCTTGGATGAAAAGGGGGGAAAAAGGTCCTGAGATGAAAAGATTTAAGGAAAAATAGACCTGCAGGTTTCAGATGTGATCACATCTTGCTATTTGGTGTTTCAAGCCCAGAAAAAGAAGTTGATTCTTGAAGTTATGTAAAATAATGCAATCACCCAGAACTAAGATGTCCAAGGGGGGACAATTCTCTGGAGGGTTGGTGATGAAGTACTTATACTACTTGGAATCTTACATGAACATTTCTGGAAAGGGTACAGTGTTGTAGAGACAGAGGAGTGCGATCAGTGAAGTTTTACGTAGAAGGCAAGGAAACTGTTTCCAGAGGGAAGGATTGTCAATCCATGTAGAGAACCCAAGTTAGGTATTTATGACAACACCCCAAATATGCAGTTTGAATGGTCCCTACCCCAGTAATTTGAGAAAGAATGGTAGTAGTACAGTGGGTAAGACCTTTCTCGCAGCCAAGCACCCATATAATTCCCCCAGGCCCTACCAGGAGTAATTCCTGAGCACAGAGCCAGCTCTGAGCAAAGCATATCACCCCCGCCTGCTCCCTCTTCCCCCATCCCCCCAATAGAAAATGTTTTCCTTATTTCTAAGATGAGACAGAAACCAAACCAGAGGGCACAAATTGTGGACTGGGAGACATCTTTGCTTAGATAATGGGAGGTAGCTAGTTTGAAGAGGAGAAAGCAAGCAGAGACTAAAGAGGGGCTGGATGGAAGATTCCCATGACAGAAGCTTGAGAGTTATTTGCTTATTTATTTATTTTGGGTTTGGAGCCATACCCACCAGTGCTGGGCGCTACTCTCAGGCCTGTGTTGGAGTAGTTCCCCATGGTCCTGGAGCCTGGTCTGTTGAAGGAAACCTGAGGTTTCAGGGCTTAAGGGATGGGGACGGAGAAGGGAGAGAGGAATAGCTCATGGGCATCGTTGTGTTTTATGTTGTTTTAGGTCATGCTCTGCAAGCTTACCTCTGGCTCAACACTCAGTCCTATACTAACCCTACAGCCGCCAGCTGCACCTCCACCCCGACCCTCAATCTTTAAAAACAAATCATTTCGTTCTGGGGCCACATACAACTTGCTTGGCCAGAAGGGAGGGGCAGTGGTAACTCTTGGCATGACTGGTTACTGGTGGGCAGTGGGTATATTTCTCCGGTGCACGGATACTGGTGCCGGGAATTTAATTGGGCCTCCAATTTATCCATGGGTAAGGGAGGTTGTCCTTTGAGCACAGTACAACTGCAGGAAATCTCCGACTTTATTTTTCTGAGTTATTTTGTACTCTCTACAGTATATCACCTCCTGTTCCTGGGTAATTTACTGTCTTCAAGAAGGTAGGGGTTTAGGCCTAAGTGATGCTACAGCAGGTAGTTTTTGCCTTGCATATGGCTAGTTTGGGTTCAATCTTCAGAATCCCATATGGTCCCCTGAGCACGACCAGCAGTAATTCTTGAGTGCAGAGCCAGGAGTAACCCCTGAGCATTGCCAGTGTGACCCAAAACGGAGCGTGTGTGTGTGTGTGTGTGTGTGTGTGTGTGTGTGTGAAGACAGGGATTTAATTTTTAATTTCATTTTATTTTTAATTGAATGACAGTTAGACACACAATTACTAAGCTGTCCATGATACTGGGTTTCAGTTTTATGTTTCAATACCTGTTCCTTCACCAGTGTACATTTCCCACCACCAATGTCCCCAGTTTCCCTCCTGCCCCTGCCCATGGCAGGCACTTTTCTTCTCTCTCTCTCTCTCTCTCTCTCTCTCTCTCTCTCTCTCTCTTTCTCTCTCTCTCTCCCCTTTTGGGCATTATGGTTTGCAATACAGATACTAAAAGGTTATAAGGTATATCCCTTTACCTACTTTCAACACTCAGTTCCTCTCCAAAGTGATCATTTCTAGCTATTGTCATACTGGTCCCTTCTCAATCAAAGGCATAGGTTTCAAACAAGCTAATTAGGGAGATAAAAGAGATAGTACAGTGGGTAAGGCATTGGCCTTGCACACACTAACCAGGGTTCAATCCCTAACACCCCATATAGTCCCCTGAGCACTTCCAAAAGTGATCCCTGAATATAGAGTAAGGAGTAAGCCCTGAGCAGTGGGTGTGACCCCAAACCATCATCATCATCATAACAACAATACTAAAGCTTACTAGGTTTGGAATGATAGTATAGAGGGTAGGCGGTGCTTGCCTTGAACGCAGCCAACTTGGGTTCAATCCCCAGCACTCCTCTATGGTCTCCCAAGACTGGGCGGAAAGGATCTCTTGAACACAGTCCAATGTGTTCCCCACTCAGTAAAAGAGCTTATGAACGCCAAGTATCTAGAAAGCATCTATGGTAGGTGCTCAATAAACATGTTAAGTGCATGAAAGAGCACTTTTGTAAAAATAGAGCAAAACTAGAGCAGAGTTAACAATACGACTTCTGCCTTCACGGCACTTATATTCCAATTTTGAGTTGGAGCCAGTGACTTTCCGCTTATTCCCCAAAATGTGGGAGAGGGTAGGGGCAAGGAGCCCAGATCTCGCAGCAGGGGAAAAAGCAAAGGGGGGAAATATTCATTTGATAATTATGGTCTGCACTGCGTTTCTTTTCTGTTTCGTTCAGAGCCGTGATTTAATTACTACCAAGTTATCTAACTCGTGTTTATTTTGTCTTCGCAGTCGAGACGCCCCACTTGTTGGAGATTTGCACTTGGCGCGTGGCGAGCCCAGCGGGCTGGAGCGTCTTCGCGGAGGGTGGCGGGGCGCGGCCCCCCGTGGGGCTTTCCCGGGTGGAGATTTCGCAGGCCGACTTGCAGCTCTCCAATCTGCCGGGCGGGCTTGGGAGATAGGGCGGACAGCACCGGATAGAATCCGGAAGTGGAGAATCCCGAGCGTGCCGCCGAAAGCGGCGGGGGCGCGCCCGGGGAGAGCGCGGGAACCGGCGCAGGGACGCGGCCGCGCGCGAGCCCCACGCGGGCGCACCCACGTCCCGAGCTCCCGGGCTTTCAGCGTGGGACCCAGGGGCCGTACGGGTTGCGCGTGCGCGCGGGCCGCCCGGGCGCGGAGCGGGCCGGGGGCGTGGACGCGCGGGTCACGTGGTCCCGGGCAGCCCCGCCCCGCGGCAGACCCGCCCCTTTCCCGGCGGGACGCTCGGAGCCGCCCCGAAGTGCGCAGGGCGGCCGGGGGTGAGTGTCCGCGAGGGGCGCGCGTCGCGAAGATTGGGGCGGGCGCGGCTGGGGGGTGCGGGCGCGGCCCGGCCCGGTGCGTCGTGGGGGCTGCGGGGACAAAATGGCGGCGGGGTACGCCCTTTCACCCCCCCGCCCCCCTCACCTGGGCGTGCGGGCGGAGATCGAAGCTGGGGGAGGGGAGGCGCGGCCGCCCTGTAGGGCTGGGGGGTGCCCTTAGGGGACTCCTGGAGCGAGTCGTGCCGGCTTTGGGCCTGTCCCGGGGCTCAGCCGGGGGGTGGGGCACGGTGGCACCCTGCGCGCCCCGCCGCTGGAGGGCTGGGCTGGGCTGGGGGGGCGGCCTTTGCTGCACGTGTCCAGGCTTCTGGAATGTCCAGTCTGCAAAGGGCTTTCGGAAGAGCCTCGGCCGCCGCCACCCTCTTTTGACAGGTGCTGGCCACCATCGCCTCTCTGTCCAGCAGGGCTTACCCCGCGTGCCCTGCCCAGGTGTTGGGGGACCCCTGGGAACCCAGAGGGAATGGGCGCTCCGGCTGACCAGCGTGCAGGGGTGGAGGCTGGGCAGCAGTGGAGTGGACTCCAGGTTTGGCCGCTTGCCGGGAGGCCCGGCACCAGCCTCTGCCACTCATTCATTCTCGCCTTTCGGCCTCCTGGGAGGGAAAGAGCAGAAAGAAAACTGGTCCTGTCCACTCTGCTGTTGTCGGGGGTTCCAACCTCCTGGAGCCCCGTCTAGTCCCCAGTGGACCAGTGGACAGTTCCCTCATACTGTGTGTACCATGTCACTTTCCGTTCAGTAGGTGCCATCCTGCCAGATAGTGATTCCTTACTCTTACTGTGATTGAGGACCTCACTGATTTCACCAACATGAAGTTGTTTCATCTGCCCAAACAGTCCAGGGGAGAAGGATGGAGTTGGTGTTATGGCCCTGTTAGGAATTGGGAATGTGAGGTACAGTGAAGGATTACTTTGTGATCCTGATCACCCATCTTTGAGTGGTTGGTCCAGAGTCAAGCTTTCACACTGACCACACCCTGACCCAAGTTCATGCTGGTGCTCTTGGCTTGTGTTTTTTTCCTAGGAACTGTGACTTAGCCTCTCAGTGTGTAGGGTGTAGAAGTGTGCTCCGTGGAGCTGATCTGAATAATACCCACTAAGGAAGTTGCTATTTTCTGTTTTGTTTTGTTTTGGGGTCACACCTGGTGGTGCTCAGGGCTTACTCCTGGGCTTGGAGGAACCACATGCAGTGAGGGGGCATCAAAGCCTGCCTCCACTGTTGAGGCAAGTGCTGGAATAGTTACCTGCTGGAATAGTTCTGGAGTTGCAGTTTTTACAGGAGGGTCTGTTCACATGAACAGGAAAGTTGTCTCTGTGGGAGGAGGTGTGATCAGACTGTTTGGAAGGATCTCCCCCAGCTCTGCTTGTCCTTTCAGAGATTGCTTCATTTTGCTAAGCTTGTATTTCTTTGACCGCACAGTAGAAGTGGGGGGTGGCCAGAGAGAGAGAGAGAGAGAGAGAGAGAGAGAGAGAGAGAGAGAGAGAGAGCACAGCAGTTGTGGAACTTGCTTTACATGTGGCCAACCCCATTAGATTCCTGGCACCATATTTGGTCCCCCTGAGCACCACCAGGAGTGACCCTTGAGCACCACTGGGTGTGACCCTCCAAAACCAAAACAACAGGAAAAAAAGAGGTCATTCCTTTCTCATAAATGTCCATCCAAGTGTCTGTGGGTGTGGTAGCTAAAGCATTTAGCACTGCTCCTGTCCTTTAATAAGCTCTCAATAAATGTTCAGTTTCTTTCTTCCCACTCCCTTGAGCTGTATTTCTTTTGTTTGTTTGTTTTGGGGCCACACCCAGTGGTGCTCGGGTTTATTCCTGTTTCTCAGCTCAACGATCACTCTTGGCTGGGCTTGAGGGAACCCTATGGGGTGCCAGGAATCAACCCCAGTCTGTGGTGGGCAAAGCAAGTGCCCTACCCACTCTTTGCCCTCCTTACCCCTTCATGTCCCCCTCCCCCGCTTTTATTTTTGTTGCGCTGTTTTTATTCTCTATAAGTCATTCAACCTGGTGTATTATGAATGGTAACACAATCAGTGTTATTATACCAATGCATTTACGAATAACATTGGGGACCAGGGCCCAAAGATAGAGTACTTAAAAAAAGTCCTGTTTAGTTTTCATCCCTTCCTCTTTCTTCACTTTCCTTCATCATTGTTGATGTGATGACTGAGGGTTGTGCGCATGCCTGGCTGTGGCACTCACAGATGATTCCTTGTATCCTGCTAATGTCCCGTTGTGGGTTGCTGAGATGCTCACTGAGGTTTGTGCTCCATTCCTTGCAGTGCTTTCCCCTAAGCTTCCCGGGTTCACACGCTTTCACTGAGGCCTGTGGATTGTGGCTGTAGTACTCACTGCAGTGTCTGCACACATGCTTGCTAGAGCTGGCTTTTCCTGGCTGTTCTGCTGCCTCTTTATTGGTTGTGCTCACCTGAACTCATGTTCCATTGTGGAGCTAACACAGGCCTGGGTGCTGTATGGCTGGGAATACCAATGGTGGAGCTGCTAAGACTGCTTGCTGCATGTGAGGAACCAGACATTTGAACTTGTCACCACATGCTCAAAAGGTAGTCATGGCAGTATCCCACAGGTCCTAAAGGACACAGTTATTTATTTCTTAATATGGAATGCTTTACGATTTTGCCTGTCACTCTTTCAGGGGCTATGTTAATTTTCTCTGTGTTGTTCCAGTTTTCTAGTATATGTGCTGCTGAAGTGAGCATTGGATATGGTACTTTAAATATTAAATGTTAAGGTTTAAAGCCTAGTGTTTAGGGGGCTGGAGAGATAGTACAGCGGGGAAGGCACTTGCCTTGCTCCCAGCTGACCCCGGTTTTATCCCTAGCATCATAGATGGTTCTCAGAGCATCGCCAGGAGTGATCCATGAACACCTCTGGGTATGATTAAAAAACTAATAATGATGTCTGTCCATAGACTTCTTCCTGGGTATCTAAGAATCACTAAAAGGTTGATTTTATAAATACCTTTATTTATACACTTTACAGGAATATTTTATTTTGTTATTTTTTTTTTGGAGGGGGGCTATACTTGGCATTTATTTCTGGCTCTGTGATCAGGGATCACTCCTGGTGAGGCTTGAGGGGCCATGTGAGGTTCTGGGGATTGAACCCGTGTCAGCTGTGATTAAGGCAAGCTGCTCTGCTATCTCTCTGGACCCTATAGGAATGTTTTAAAGATAAATAAGAAGACGGGACTTGAGGTCTTGTTTCACATTTATACATCACTTACCCTACTTTTAAAGAAGCAAAAAATTCTTCACCAGGGAATCATGTGAACATTCAGTAGGCTTGATGTCTATGTTTTGTAGAAGATCAAACATTTCTTGCTAGTGGTGCAATTTGATATACATTGTGAAATTGGAATTTCTAAAATTGTAGAAATGCAGACTATAAATGGTACATATAATAAATTCAAATGTCATTAGTAATTAGCTTTCTAGGTGTTCGGCTGGGATAGCAAGATTTTCACAAGATTTTAACATAGTCTGTCTTTAGTGGTCGGTTTTAGAGAATGCAAACTGAAAAGGTCTATAGTTCATTGGTAAAACTTCACAATTATTAGAAGGAAATGATACATTTTCTTTGTGACATGAAACACTAAAGAGCTCATGAAATCTTGCTAATGTAATTGCTACTTTTTTGGGGTATCTCCCTAGTAGCAGTCAGATCTGGGGGCCCGTCTTGCTGCTCAGGACTACACCCAGTGTTGTTTTGGGGAACATGGGGTACTGGAGATTGAGCTTGGAGCCTCAAATGTGAAAGGTACACACTTCAGTTCTTTGAACTTTCTCCTTGGTCGTACTTACTACTTTTTAATATGTGTTTTTTGCTTTTGTTTTGGCATTGTTTTTAAGTACATGGGGGCTTGTTCAGTGGTAGGGCATTTGCCATGTGTGTAGCCAGCCTGGCCGAGCCAGGTTCAATTCCTCTGCCTCTCTCAGAGAGCTCGGCAAGCTACCAAGAGTATCTTGCCTGCATGGCAAAGCCTGGCAAGCTACCCGTGATGTATGCAATATGCCAGGCATAGTAACAACAAGTCTCAAAATGGAGATGTTACTAGACCCGCTCGAGCAAATTGATGAACAGTGGGAGGGTAGTGGGGCTTGTTCCTGGCTCTGCAATCAGGGATCACTCCTAGCAGTGCTTGGACTGTATGTGATGCTGGGGATCGAACTGTGATCATTCACATGCAAGGCTTAACACTCCGTGCTATCTCTCTGACCTGGCAATACATTTTTATAATAATAAGCTTATCATGTGTGGTTTTTGAAAAATAGAAGTTAAAACATATTGCACTGTCTCAGTTGATTTCAGAAGTTCTCTCTGGGTAATCCTGGAGGAAGCCTGCACCTTATGGGGGGAAAATCTCAAACATCATGTTTCATTTGGAGAGATTTTAATTCCATATTAGACCTCTTCAAATCGGTGGTATTTGAAGAGTGAGGCAGTTTGGGTATCTTCAGAGTCATGCCAGGTTCATGGGAGAAAATAAATGCCTCCTGGTTGATGTATTTGTGGCAGTGGTGAGGAGAATGATTGGAACTGGAATCTCTCTCTCTCTCAGGGGTGAGAGGTCCATCCGTTGGTGCTCAGGGCTTACTCTTGGTTCTGCACTGAGGGGATCACTCCTGATGGGCTCAGGGGACCAAATGGATGCTGGGGATCAAATCCGGGTCTCGGTCATCTGTGTGCAAGGGAAGTGTCCTCAGAATGATTGGAATTGAAAAAACCTCATTAAACAATTTGGAGTTATGGTATCAGTATTGCCCTTCAAGATACTTATTCTACCCTATTCTGCAGTTTTTCATTGAGCAAAAACTATGACAGGTCACTGGTAGTGTTTGATTGCATAAAGAACAGCTCTGTCAGGTTCCAGACTCAGAATGCCAAACAGGTTCTTTTCAGTTTCAGAGAAGACAGACAGACAGATGATAGGTTCTGTAAACACTGGAGAGTAACTGTGACCACGGGCCTCCTCTGTCCTACTTGCAAACGAACACTTCCTAGATGACCTGCCCATGTGTTTTAGGGAAACGCTGCCGGCAGGGTTCTCCCAATTCGGGGCCTGCTGTGCTGTCTGTGCTTCAGAACCTGATTGTCCACACACACAGTAAAGGAGGCAGACGCTTGAGGCAGACCTCTAGGACTCGGGCATGTGCTGCATGGATGTAAGACCACAGGGTAAGACATATATGGAGCCAGAGTGTTAGTACAGTGGGGAGGGCATTTGCCTTCCACGTGGCCAACTTGGGTTCGATCCCCAGCATCCCATATGGTCTCCTGAGCACCACCAGAATAGAGCCCTTCATACAGATTAAGTCCAGATTAAATCCTGAGCATTGCAGGGTGTGGCCAAAACCACACACCAAAAAAAATGAGCTCCACTCAGTTTATTACAGCAGTTTGTTGAGTTTATTCCCTGACCTAGTCAGTCTTAGAGTTTCTTTGTTTTTAATTGTCTGGCTTTGGCTTCTTTATTTTTTCATTTTGTTTTTGGGCTGTTAAGAACAGAATGACAGTCTTGCCCCTTGTTTAGGACAGAGTTGCAGACTGCAAGTTAAAGCCTTTTGTGATTTGGCAGGGAACCCCAAATCCTTTCAGCTTTATCAATAAGCATATGCTTTTGGTATGCCAGGGAACAATAAGACACCCTAAAGGAACCAGCAGCTTTTCTTTTTTCAAATCACATTTTATTAAAAACACCATGATTTTCAAAGTTGTTCATTGTACAGTTGTTTCAAGCATTTAGTTTTCATCAGTGTGACCTTCCTTCCACCAATATCCCCAGTTTTCCTCCTAATCCCAACCTGCCTCCTTAGGCACATAACAAGCTTACTTTATATTACTTATTCCTTAAGAAATGGCAAATAGAACCCAAAAGGAGAGAGAGAACAAGGGGGAATGCCCTGCCATAGAGGAAGGGTGGGATGGGGGAGACGGGAGGTGGGAGGGATACTGGGATCAGTGGTGGTAGAGAATGGGCACTGGTGGAGGGATGGGGACTCGATCATTGTATAACTGAAACCCAAGCACAAAAAGTTGTAAGTCTACAACTGTACCTCATGGTGTTTCAGTGGGTAGGGCGTTTGCCTTGCACGCAGCCAGCATGGCCGACACAGGTTCAATTCCCAGCATCCCAGATGGTCCCCCGAGCACCGCCAGGAACAATTCCTGAGTGCATGAGCCAGGAGTAACCCCTGA
>JAOXYA010032292.1:0-12931 GCA_028565675.1 Sorex palustris
AGTGATGGGTACTTGATCATTGCTTGATCATTATATGACTGAAACATAACCACAAAAGTTTGTAAGTCTCTAATTGTATCTCACGGTGAATCATTGAAAAAAATTTTTTAGATGAATAAAAATGACCATAAAAAATAAAATAAAATTGAGGGTCTGGAGCTGGAGCAATAGTACAGCAGGTAGGGTGTTTGCCTTGCATGCAGCCATCTTAGGTTTGATCCCAGCATCCCATATGGTCTCTGGGAGTAATTTCTGAGTGCAAAGGCAGGAGTAATCCCTGAAAATTGGCAGGTATGACCCCAAAATCCCCCAACCCCAAAATTTGAGGGTCAGGAGATCTTGATCTTAATCAGGCTGTGTAATTTGGGGCATATCGTTTTACTACTCTGGGTACCATTCCCTTAATTTACAAGAAATAAAAATCATAACAGATGGTCTTTCCTTCAAATACCCATCATGCAAGGCTGCTTCTGACTCTCATCCCCTCTGAACTTGGGTATTGGAGAGCACTGTACCAGAGAACAATAATCAAATCACAAATATAAAGAAAAATCATTTGAATAGGGCTAGAAAGCTATTACAGGGGTTATCATGCTTGTGTTCCACATAGCTGACTCAAGTTAGATTCTCAGCACCATATAAGGTCTCCCTAGCACTACCACAAGTGATCCCTGAACACTGGATATGGCTCCCAAGACAAAATAAGAACAACAGCAATTTCTGTAATAATACGTTTATTTAACCCAACATATCCAAAATATTATCATTCCAACATGTAATAAATCAAAAGAAAGTAATTTATAAATGCTTTGAAATTCAGTATACTTTTACAAGTGTTCAAAAGCCATGCTGCCAATGGAAGACATAATACCCATCAGCTCACGGGTGGCTGATGTAAAGTAGGGAGGAAAGGTGGTAGTCTCAAGAGAGTATCCATCCCCGTCTATCCACCCTGGTCACCCAGGAAAGTGCCTGGAAAATCTAGGACTGATGAAAGAAAGTCCACTCTGAGCACCTGCACATTCAAGGTCTCATGTCTCACCAATCCCACAGGGTCATGTGGGTCCCATTTATTCTGTCAGCAGTGTGGGAAATGACCCTGCCACCTGACTTCTCAGGGAGTTGTGGAACCCAGCCCGGAGCAAGGAATTGTTCTACGTGGGAGAGGAAAGTCGGTCCTAAATCTTACCCAGGCCCTTCAGGTCCACTGCCTTTCCTCCACATAAAAAGAACTGAAGGAGAGGAATACAGAAGTAAAACAAGTTTATTTGGGAAGAAGGGAAGGAAAGAGAAGTAGATAAAACTCATGATTAAGGGAGAACAGGGCTTCACCAGAGTGGAAAAAGCAAAGTCCACATCCCAAGCAGGGATGCAAGAGACACTTCCCCATAGGGGGAATTGTGCCCTAGAGTAAGAAATCTTGGGCAGATTCGGGTAAAAGAGGTAACTCAAGGCTAGGAAAGTACACTCAAGAGAAGTGGGCAAGCATGTGTCTCTTACTCTGCCAAGTTAGTTTATATATAATTTTCCCAAACTACTCCCCTGATCCCCCCTACCGCACCAGGCCCAGTCCCTTGCTAGAGTGGTTGCCAAGGGTAAGAACTTAGAGCAGTTGGTCTTCTTTTAATATTCTCACATGGCCTTGTTCAGGAAATGAGCCTCTGTTCCCCGGGGATGCAGCCCCCTCTCTTCTCAGGGAGCCATTCTTGCATCTGGCCAGGAATTCTGCATATCAATGGTTTTCTGGGGTCCTGAGAAGTCCTTTTGTCTCAAAGTCCTTCAGGTCTTTGGGCTGATTTCAGGCTCCAGAGAATTTTCCCCAATACACATTACTCCGGCTTCTGCCTGGAAGAGTCACATTGGCTAATGTTCCAACATGAAACAGTATTATGTAAGTCTAACAAAGAAGCCCTCTTCACTTCTGACCTTATTACACCTGCAGATGAAGAATGATAGTAGTATCAGCCTACATTCTTAGAAAAGATCAGCGTCATCAGAGCATTTCTGGATCTAACATGCCATCTGATGAGGAAAGTAGCTGGCCAGGCTACCAGGTAACACTGAAGACTAAAGGAGGTGAAGCCAGTTACAAGTAGTCACCTTCCCCCTGAGTGACAGATCACAGATCCAATCCGGACGAGCCATACTCTTCAGCTTCAAAAAGGTAGGCTACCTAAGACAACGACGATTGTCACAATTATAAGGCCCTGAGTCACTATCACAGAAAGGATATGGAACAGTAATTTGGAAATGGGCTATTGAGAAAGAGGTGACCCTGAATAAATATGGAACGCTGAGTTCACCAGCAAAAGGAAGTAGGAAGCAGACCTTGCAGAAGGAATAGCAGACAAGAAAGGCAGTGCTCGGAAAACTGTAACTGGCTGTACAGCCAGAGGGTAGCATGCACACAGGCATAAGCGTGAAGCTGCAGAAGGGGTCTTAAATTCATGGACATTCTGGGTTTCATTCTCTGGGTCCTGGGGGCTTTCTCTAGGTAAACAGGACAACATTTTCATGACAAGACATCAGTCTAAAGAACATTCAAAGTTTACAGTATTCTTAACTGATTAAAAGCATTATGCAAAATTATATGAAAGCATAGGTTTATCTCCTACAGAGTTGAACCATACCACACCCTGAGACTTAACCTTTCAAGGGTTATCTTAACATGCAAAATTTACTTACTCTGCCCATTTTACTAAAGAGGAGCTGCAGACTCCTGGAAATCAGCCAAAGAAAAGCTAATTATGCACCACCTACATTAATTTTTTAAACTTTATTTGAGTTTAGGTTCTATATAACAGTATTAATGTTGATGGTTTTGATGTTCAGTTACCACACCTCGTCATCCCAAAGTGGAAGCACCTTCCAGTGTCCACCTCTTTGGTTCCCCGACAAGGTCAAGGTTTATCATTCCACACAATCTATTCTCTTTTTGTTGTTCTATATATCACATATGAGTGAGAACTGTGATTTGTCTTCCTCCCACTAACTTAGTTCACTTAACATGATCCTCTGCAGTTCATCCAAGTAGTAATAAACTGCAAGATTTCATCTTCTTATGGTTACATAGTATTCCAAAAGTTGTATATATACAACTTCTTTATCCATTCATCAGTCACTGGACATAGGTGATTTCCATATCCTTCATACTTTCCAAGTACTACATTGAACATAGGTATGCATATATCTTTTCAAATTAATGTTTTTGCATTTATGGGATAGATACCAAGAAGTAAAACTGTCAAGTCATATGGAAGTTCTCTTTTTACTTTTCTGAGAAGTCACCATACTGTTTTCCAAAAGGCTGAACCAAATGAGTCTGTTCATCTCTTCTTTCCCATTTTGGATGGGGTTACTGGATATTTTGCTGTTGAGCTCTGTGAGTGTTTTATATGCCTTGGATATTATCCCTTTATCTGGTGTACCGTGTGCAAATATTTTCTCCCATGGGGTAGGAAATAGCTCCTATATTCCCACATCAACACTGACTGAGGTCTTAGGAAGGGCAGTTTGTAGGGCCATTAAACACAGAAGGCTGAGCCCATATGGACACTTTTAAAATCTTGACAGAAAAGTAATGCTCTACATTTACTTACACAGAAACATGTAAAAATCTTGTGACCAATGACAGAAAATACTGACATAGTCCAAACATTTGCCCATACTCAAATGCTAAGGACCCAAGGCCTACTGTCTCTAACAATGAATAAAGTTGTTTGTTGTCTTCCAAATCCCTATCCTTCCTCCGCTCAACCCTCCTAGCACACCAGTTCTAACTCACCTGATTACTACCCATTTTCACCTCCTCAGGCTCTGAGTCTAGCCTATTTTTCTTGGCCATGTACACAGAATTATCTGTGCACTATACAAGGGAATACAACTACAATAGGACACAGAGAAGAGGAAGCCTCCCTGGCGAGTGTGTAGCAGGGAGGCAGGGAAACAGGCAGAACCTAATAAAAACAAGAATTAGATAAAAGTACAAAAATACGACTGCTACACAAAGGGAGAGGAGTTTTTAAATGGGTTAGAGAGGACAAAGATACAAAGTGTAAATAGGACCTGGCCACTGACAACCTGGAAAAATGAGGAGATGCCCAAGGGGCACCAAGCAAAATTACTTTACCCAATGGGAAGAGCTGGGAAGCCTCACTCTCTTTAAAAAAAGACAAGGGGTCTGAGAGATAACAGAGAGATATCTTGCTTTGCATGTCACTAACCCTGGTTCAATCCCCAGCACAACATATGGTCCCTGTGCACCACCAAGAGTGACCCTTGAGCTATTTCCAGTATCACCAAAAAAAGGGGGGGGGAACCCCAATAATTATAAAAATAAAATGAATAATACTGAGAAATGAACCCCTTGCCGAGAAAGAATGTATTAAGGATGAAGTTTCTTTATCCGTCCTCTTTTATGAAAGGTTGTAAGAGGTTTTAGAGGACCTATGCCCTCTGGCCTCGTTTTGTCTCTACATTTCCTACCTAAAAAAAGTGGGGTACAATGGAAGAGCATTCATGTAACAAGATATAGTTCACCTGACTGAAACAATTCTTTGTAGAGTTAGACAGGCCCCATCCATGCAGAAGCCTATACAACAACGGGAAACAAGGCTGCAAGGATGAGTTAGTCTCTTCTGTGGCCGCAGACGTGGGAGGAGGTATGCTGGGACAAATGAGAAAGACAACTCAGTCATAGGAACTGGTAGAGGTGAGAAAACACGGCCTCCCGGAGACGGTGGAAGATCTGAGCCAGCTTGTAGAGGAAGGGCAGGGAAAAAGGAGACGCTGTGGGAGAAAAGGGAAAGCTGTTACAAATGTGCCTCCCTTCATCACCCTCCTCTCAAAGGAAAGGTACCCCGTCCCCATTTCCTCAAAAACTATCACATAGGGGTTATACTTGAAAGTCTGGAAAGATAGTACAGTGGGTAAGAAGTTTGCTTTGCATGCAGCCAACCTGATTTGACCCTTGGCACCCCACATGGTCGCCCAAGCACTTCCAAGAGTGATCCCTGAACACAGAATCAGGAGAAAGTCTGAAGCACCACTGGGTAGTATATATATATCTGTCCACTGTCCTCCACTGTTCATCGATTTGCTCGAGCAGGCCCAAGTAACGTCTCCATTTTGTTAGTTGTTTTGAGACTTGTTCTTACTGTGTTTGGCATATTGACTACGTCATGGGTAGCTTGCCGGGTTCTCTGAGAGGGGCAGAGGAATAGAACTCGGGTCGGCCATGTTAGCTGTGTGCAAGGCAAATGCCCTACCGCTGTGCTATCGCTCAAGTAAGATCATACAATTTGCTGCTATATAGATATATCTTCCTTAATACAGTGTGAATAAGCCACAGGTTATGGTCACGGTCCTCCCGTTGTTCATCGATTTGTTCAAGCGGGCCCAGTAACAAAAAACAAATATAGAACGGCAACTCTCTTCATGGTCTCTCTTCATAGTCTCTTTATAGTGAAATATGAAGAAACACAAAAAAATGAATAATAATGACCAATGGCAAAGAATTTTGAGAGTTGAACTACAAAACTGAGTATACCAAGGGAATAGGGTTTATTGGATGGTTCCTGGAAACATTAGTAGAGAGATACTGACACTCTGGTGATGGTTGTGAAGTTAAAGCATTGTATGCCTAAATTAATAATCGTGTTGCAACTAGCAATGCCTAAATAAAAATTGGGACAAAAAGAAATTGCTAAGGGTTATTAACGGCACTTAATATAGTTAATTTTCTATCAGTTTCATAAAACGCTAATAATATAAAAGAAAAACATGTTAAAGAGGATATTTTTATTGATTGGATTTTCAAGAGTAAATCAGAACCCATTTGTCCACATCCCTGTCTGAGAGAACTTTATTCACCAGAAAAAATCTTAGTACAAATATTTACTATAGTATCTTATTAAGTATTAACTATGCATAAAGCATTCTGAAGGAAATTTAAAAATACTATGTCCTTTCATTCTGATAATTTTCTGAAACAGAATTCATGTTCAATTTATACTTGAAACACAAATTCTAGATAAAATAGGAAATTTGCTATTAACATTTAATAAGTGTTAAATTTAAATTCTAAATCCCCGTTTTGAAAGTCTTTTGGATTTCTTATACATAATTTACAAATATCTTTATTTTTCTGCCTTCCTAATGCAATGAGTAAGTTATGTTACAATATTTTCACACTGAGGGGGTATGGTGCCGCCAGCAGGTCAATCTGTACCTGTGAGGCGAGTGTATCAATCAGCAGCCTGATGGTGCCTTCAGGCTTCCAGATACCCCCAAATCGCTGCTGTGCCTTTGGCCAGATCCCCAAAACTTGGGGCAAAGTTTACCAAGAAAGTAAATGGCCAAAAGTTAGGTATGTGGGAGACACACCCACAAACCACCTTCCGGCTCAGCTATATAATTGGAGGCAAGGCCTTTCTGGTTCCTGATGGAACTGCTTAATGACCATGATGCCAGAGACTCAGAGACAAATATCGGAACCCAGCAGCTTTTGGTAGAAATGCGTCATCCTTCAGAGGCCTGACCACCCAGGGGAGAAAGGATGTTGTCCCTCCACCTGCTCCCCTTTGGCGGCTCAATGGCCACAATCTTCCAGAGGCCACTGGACAGTCAGGATTGGGCTTGCAGTGATGAGACAAGCAAAGCCTCATGGGATAGGGGTGGAGCTGGCCCTTTTTCCTCGTCCCAACAACACCTGGCGTCGACGCCCACAAACAGCCTCTCTGGCTCCTGATCAAGCTGCTTAACGGCCATGATCCCAGTGACTCAGAAACAAATCTCGGAACCCAGAGATTTTTGGCAGAAATGCATCTGGTTCCCGCAGCAGGTTACCAGCGCTGGGCCAGCCCAGGCAGGAATAGGTTTCGTGCCTTGGCCTGTTGCCCCTGAAAGCTCAGTGGCCGCCATCCTCGAGAGGCCATTGGATCGTGAAGTTTGGGCCCACAGTGATGAGACACGCAGGGCCTCATGGGATGGGGGTGGAGCTGGTTCTTTCCTCCCTGCCCCACCGAGACCCCAAATTGCCACCCACGAATGGCTGGCTGCTCTGGCTCCTGATCAAGTTGCTTAACAGCCATGATCCAAGAGACTCAGGAACAAATCTCAGAACCCTGCAGGTTTGGGCAGAAATCCCTCCAGATTTAGTTGTTAAACTTGTGGAATTTCAAAATTGTGTGGCCACTGCTGCGACCACGTGACATCATATGTTATTCAAATCCAGCAATAGAAAACAAATTGTCTACTGTTGCCTTTGCGGCAGATCTGAATGTTGGGGTAAAATCCCAAACAATAATGGTGGGTCTGGTGTCGAAATATTGAATGTAATCAAAGTAGAAACAGATTAATGTAGAAATCATCTGCCCCACAGGTAGGGGGAGGGAATGGGATGAGGGGTATACTGGGGTTTTTGGTGGAAAATGGGCACTGGTGAAGGGACGGGTGTTTCATTGTATGACTGAGACTTAAACCCGAAAGCTTTGTAACTGCTCTCACGGTGATTCAATAAATAAAATTATAAAAAGGGGGAAAAAAAGGGTGGAGCTCATGCCCAATTCAATCAACCTAACCAATGGCTGAATTAATAGCAATACTCCTACAAAAAATACTCCTACTCATCTGCTTTGTATCTGTCTTCTGGAGTTGTAAACATAAATTTCAGGAAATAGGATGAGTATTCAGGTCATGGGTTGCCATTGTCTGATATTGTGAAACTGAACCTAGGGTGTCCTGACTTTTTCACCTACGTATACCGCATGGGCTCTGGATTCTGCTAGCCATCTCCTTGCAGCCTCCACTTTGATGATCTGCTATGTTGGCCATGGACAGAGCTGGCTCTCTGGCCTGATTTTCCAGCCTCTACTGGGATACTTCTCTTTGCTTTGTTCCTTTTTGTTGCAGGGAGTAGAGAGGGTAGATAGGTTTGAGTCATCAGGGGGACAAACTGGGTTTGGTCACATGCAAGGCAAGTTTCTTAACTCTGTACTATCTGGTCTTAAGAAGGGCATGTTCTTTATTTTTAAACTGCCCTCTGTCCATCAACCTGAAGGGTACTTATTGTCTAGGAGAAGTTGGTGAAATTTGGTGGAAAGGCAAAGGTTTTATTGTCAATCCTCTTATTTTATAGATGGGGAATTAACTGCCATAAAACGCTGAGGCATAAGCACCATTGCCCAGTTTTGACAGAGCTTAGCATGAAGCATTTTTCCTGTCCCTTAGACTTATCCATTACTTATTCATCAAACAAACATGAAATATTTCTACATTTAAGACACTGTTGGGCTGTATCTTTTTTATTGTGCCTTCTCTGGGTGCTCCGTTTAAAGGTTTGAATGAATTTGCAATATCCAAAAGAACAAAAGCAACCTGTTTTGGCATGGATGAGGGGAGAAAGGGACTCTTCTCCACTGTTGGTAGGAATGCCGACTGGTCCACCCGTTTTGGAAAACACTATGGACTTTCTCAAAAAATTAGAAACTGAGCTCCCATTTTACCCAGCAATACCACTTCCGGGAATATACACTGAGGCTCCCAATAACATACAGAAGAAACAACATCTGCACTGCTATGTTCATTGTAGCACTATTCACCATAGCCAGAATCTGGAAACAACCTGAGTGCCCAAGAACAGACGAATGGATAAAGAAACTATGGCACATGTACATACTGGAATACTGTGCAGCTGTCAGGAAACTATCATGCTGAGTGAAATGAGTCATAAGGAGAGGGACATATACAGAATGACTGCATACATTTCATACATTTGTGGTCACTGTCACTGTCCTCCCGTTGTTCACTGATTTGCTCGAGCGGACCCAGTAACATTGTGAGACTTGTTACTGTGTTTGGCATATCAGATACGTCACGGGTAGCTTGCCAGGCTTTACCCTGCAGGCAAGATACACTTGGTAGCTTGCCGGGTTCTCTGAGAGGGGCGGAAAAATGGAACTCGGGTTGGCCATATTGGCTATGTGCAGGCAAACGCCCTACCTGCTGTGCTATCGCTCCAGCCCACATTTGTGGTATAATATATATACATATACATATATATAGTATAAAATTAATATCCATGGCAAGGGAAAACAGGGGTTAGGGGTTGGTCAATGGTTGGAACCACAAGTGTGTGTGGGGATGAAGGCAGGTAAGCTAGAGAGGAGACCAGTATGACAATAATAGCTTGGAATGATCATGCTGGGGCAGGGGTGGAGGGGGGGAAGAAAAGCACCTGCCATAGAGGCAAGTGGGGGGGGGGTAGGAGAGATGGGAGAGAATCTGGGGACACTGGTGCTGGGAAATGTACACTGGTGGAGAGTTGGGTGCTGGAACACGGTATGACTGAAATCCAATCATGAACAGTTCTGTAAGGGTGTATCTCATGGTGATTCAATAAAATGTTTTTTAAAAAATAAATGAATGTGCTTACAAAGTTGTCATAAGATGGGGATGGATAGAACCACTCCTCTCGAACTGTGGCTCTATGCACAAGCGCCATGAACCAGAGATGAGTCCAGCATGGCCTCTGGTCATTAATCTGACCCTCCCTCAAAACAGCCGCAGGTCCATGGAGCAGGTGTGCTTGGATGCTAGAGGGGATGGTGTTCAATTACAGGGTGATGTGGAAAGTACATGAAGGTCCTGAGGATCACTCAGTGCTACTCAACTAACTTTTTCCAGAACAAGTATTTGAAGACAGAAAGCTAACTAAATCCAATCCAATTCCAAATCTTTGGTGCTCTTTTATTCTCATAGTTTGTGATGTACAGTAGGAGAGAGTACAAAGGGAGGAGCACATGCTTTACATGTGGGAGGCCAAGGTTTGGTCTGCAGCACTGCATGGCTTCTTAACCACCTCTGAGAGTGACCCTTGAGCACAGAGCCAGGAGTAGCCCCCAGAGTACCACCGACTGTGGCCCCCCAAAAAAGTGAAAAAGAGGTCGAATAAACCCTTTCAATGAGATGAGAGGACCGTGGTCTTCACTGAGTTCCTGTTTGAGAACTTGAAAGGAAAGAAAAATGCAATTGTTCCTTAAGAGTTAAATAGCAGGGCTGGATGCAACCATGCCAAGTTCAAATCTTCAGCACAATACAGGGTCCCTGGAGAACTGCCAGGAGTGATCCCTGAGCACAGAGTCAAGAAAGAGCCCTGAGTACAGCTAGGTGTGACCCACAAACCAACCACCAAACCAAACAAAATTTTTTAAAACAGTAATGTCAACATATACTAGGATCACAGTAAAGGTGGATAAGCAAGTTGGTGAAAAGAACAATAAATGATTTCTAGACTAGTCTATGGTTACAACTTACCTTGTTACATGAAACACAAACAAGGTGATTGACCATAACAGACACAAGACTTTAGAACAGCGTAAGTCCTGGCAAAGGCACAGACACAGCACTCCGTGTGCAGGCTCCTGAAGCTAAGTATCAACCTGTAGAACTGTCAAATAAATTCAAATTTTGTGGCAACTCATAAAAATATTTTCCCCCCTATGTTTGAAATTACAGTAACAGTTCTCATTATAGTGGAATAAATTTAAACAAGCTCGAATCTGCACACATCTTAAGCAATTAGCCTACTTATAGCTATTCAGATTAAATGGCACAATATGAGTTGTTTACAACCCTATTATTGCTTCTATGCCACACTTTTACTGTTCCCGTATTAGTTATCCTAACATTGTATGCAAGAAACCCTATCATGCACATATTGTAAATCACAGTCCAAAATATCTTTATAATTCATTGGAAGCACAGTGTTTCAACTTTATATTCTGTTCAAATCTTAATATCTCTGATGCTTGGAATTTAGAAGCACTCTACTATGACAGATCTAGACTCTGATTCAGGAATTCAGCAATGCTGGGCTCTGATTTTATCTGAGTTACTAGAAGACAATTTTCACTTTTGAGAAACTGAATTTTGCCAGGTGCTTTCTTGAAGCAGTATTTTGACTCTGGGGTCTGGGGTCACACCTACTGGTGCTCAGGAGTTACTCATGGCTCAGTGCTTGGGGTTGCCCCTGGAGGTGCTTGGGTAATCACAGTGCTGAGGAATATGCATTACAGCCATTCAATGTTTTAAACCTTTGAAATAGTGAAAAAAACCAAACCAAACAAAACAAAAAAAAAAAAAACCAACCCAAACCTACACCTACAGGGCTGGGAATATAGTTCAGTAAAACTTGCCTCATGTGTGGCAAGTTCTAGGTTCAAACCTAGGCGCTAGGTTTGATCACTTTGCGCCTCTCTCTCTCTCTCTCTCTCTCTCTCTCTCTCTCTCTCTCTCTCCTTTTCCTTCCCCAAAGACACACATTTCCCCCCCCATTTACTACCTAGAACATGGTCATGTTGCTAGAGATAGCTTAACAATTTTGGTGTGGTTTTTGCTCACTTTGAGGCTGTGCCTAGTGGTGCTCGACTTACTCCTGACAGTGCTAAGGGGAAACTTGCAGTTCTGGGACTCAAACTAGGGTGAACTGTGTGCAAAGTAAGCACTTAATTGTACCATTTTTCTGGCCCAGTCTGTTTTGGTTTTGGGGGCCACACATAGTGGTGCTCAGGGATTACTCCTTGCTTTGCACTCAGGTATCACTCCTGGCAGAACTTGGGGGAACCATATGGGGTGCCAGGGATCAAACTTGGGCCAGTTGCATACAAGGCAAGCACCCTACCCACTATACTATAGCTCCAGCCCCAAATATTTAAATTTTATTACTGTTTTTGTGTGTGTGTGTGTGGGGGGGGGGTAGGGGGCACACCCTGCAGTGCTCCTGGCTCTGTTCAGGAGTCACTACACACGTAGTGCTGGGGGTCAAGCCAGGATCAGCCTCATGCAGACAAGGGCCTTGCCTACTCTCCAACATGCACCACCTGCCTGCCCCCTGCCCCCCTCCGCCCCTATTTTATAGTCATGAGGATGAAGGCCACATCAGGTATGCATGCAGAAAACCAAAATACTGGGTCCATGAATCATAGAACTGAGTAATAGGCCTTGGACCTCCAAACTTCAAACACTTAAACATGTGTTAAGAAAAATCTTGTCATTGTTTGCTTGTTTCTTAAGATGCATTTCCTCACCCTCCACCCCAGCTTAATATATAGCTGATACATAAACTCACAAGATTATTTGAAGATTAGGAGAAAAAATATGATGCAAAATATTCCAATATATGGTTCCTATTTTGGGGGAGATTAACTAACTGCTTGCAGAGAACAAAAACATAGGATAACTAATAGGGAAAGGTTAGCACCAAAAATAGGGCTGCAAAATTTCACATTTGGAGCCTAAAAATGTATATATAGGGATCTGATGCAGAAAAGGTAATTATATGATTTCTTTTATATCCTATTTGTGAGAACACAAACTAATTTATTCACATGAGAACCTTTTATCAACGAGGAAGACAAAATTAAGAAGAGGTTTTTAGGAATGATATAGCTCTATCGATTTTCACGAGCCATTTCGTCAGTGACTCAAGTACTCATATTACATAATACTGTCAAAGTATGGATCAAAGCAATACACACATAAATTTACTAAACAAAATATCACTACAAAGGTGGCACAAGGATGGTATAATAGTGCAATGGTTAGGGTGCTTGTGTTGCACATGGCTGGCCCAGGTTTGATCCCTAGCATCTCATAAGGTCTCTAGAGCCATTAGGAATAATTAAGTGCAGAGAGAGGAGTAACCCCTGAGATACTTGGGAATGACCCCAAAACTCATAAAGCAGAATAAAAAGGCAGCACAGATTTGGTCAATTATCTTAACTGGTCCTAAAGGAATAAAAAGTGGTATAAAAAAAAGAGAGAAATTATTTCACAAAAAGGATGTTCTTAACATAAGTTAATACAGGAAAATAATACATCTGGACTTGAACCCACAGGAAGATAACTCATTACACCAAACAACACCCCCCCC
>JAOXYA010032298.1:0-12930 GCA_028565675.1 Sorex palustris
CAGCCAGCACCCCGGGGGGCTGGTGTGCACGCCCGTCACCAGCGCCCACACCCTCAAGGTCATCATCCAGGTGAGCCCGACAATATAAGCTTTTCTTCAAAACTAAATCTAACTTGAGGCTGGAGCAATAGTACAGCGGGTAGGGCGTTTGGCTTGCACACGGCCGACCCAGGTTCGATTCCCAGCGTCCCTTATGGTCCTCTGAGCACCACCAGGAGTAATTCCTGACTGCAGAGCCAGGAGGAACCCCTGTGCATTTCCGGGTGTGACCAAAAAAGAAAAAAAAAAACTAAATCTAACTGAACACACACAAAAAAAATCTAATTTAAAATCACACTTAAAATAGGAGGAAGATTTGGGTGGAATAGAATATTTATTCAATTGCTAAGAATCAGCACTCAAATTAACTTTCTGATTATAAAAAGCCATTAAGGAAACCTCCATTGTTAACAAAGAGAAAACCGACAAATAAAGTTTCATCTTTTCAGTAAGATGAAAATCCAAAATATGAACTGACAATGAAGCTAAAGGGACAACAGTGGTTTTTTTATTTCTGCTTCGGAGTCACAGTATTGTTTGGGGGTTTCTCTAGCTCCACGCTCCAGGGATTACTGCTGAGGGACTAGAGCGGAGGAAAGTCATGCTGATGGTGGGACTCGTGTCCCTGAAACAACTGTATTATTGTGAACAACTTTGCAAACCAAGGTGTTGAATAAACTTTTAAGAAAGAAAAATTAACTTTAATGCAATTTCAAATCAAAATACCAATAAAGTTGCTTTTTTTTTTTTTTTTTGCTTTTTGGGTCACACCCAGTGATGCACAGTGATGCTCTTGGCTCTGCACTCAGGAATTACTCCTGGCAGTGCTCGGGGGACCACATGGGATGCTGGGAATCGAACCTGGGTCAGCCACATGCAAGGCAAACACCCTACCCGCCATACTATCGCTCCAGTCCCTATATTTTCATTTTTTAAAAAAACTGTCAAAAGGTATTTTGGAAAACAGAATGTACCAAAAAAGAAAAAGTTAAAAAGCTGGGACCATAGAGGTAGTACAGCAGTTAAGGAGCTCACAATGTACACGGCTAATCCGGGTTCAATTCCCAGCACCACATACGGTTCCCTGAGCCCCACTAGGTATATTCGCTGAGCACAGAGTCAAGAAGAACACCTGAGCACTGCCAGATCTGGTCCAAAAAAATAATAGAATGGACCTTTTCGTAATATACATCAACATTAACCAGAATAAAATCTGTGGTAGTTAAGCGCAAAGCAGATTCCTCCCCTCCACAAAAAAAAAAAAAAGAAATTAATGAAACAGATAAGCATTTACGCACATTGAGAAATTTCTAGGAAAGCAAATGAAGGAGTTGTTTTTTCAGAAATCAGTAAGAGGGGCCAGAACGACAATACAGCGGACAGGCTATTTGCCTGCCCTAGGGCGTCCAGGTTCAATCCCCAGAATCCCATGTGGTTCCGTAAGCAGTGCCAAGAGTGATTCCTGAGTGCTGTCAGGAGAAACCCCTGATCATTGCTGGGTGTAGTCCAAAAACCAAAACCATAAAAAGAAAAACAACCCACAGGTGAGATTACATATAAATGGAAAGTTAAAGGGGCGAAGGCACTTGCCTTTGTATGCAACTGACCTTGGTTTGATTCCGCCATCGTACATACCCTCAACCACTGCTGTCTGTACACAGAACCAGGAGGAAGCCCTGAGCACCACTGGCTGTGGTATAGCAACCCCCTGAAAAATGCAAACTTTTTCTGTTTCTGAGCCCCACCTGCTACTGCACAGGAGTCACTCCTGATGGGCTTAGGGGACCAGATAGGGTGCCAGGAATAGCACCCAGGTCAGCCTCTTGCATGGCAAGCACTCTAGCCGCTGTACTATCACTCCAGCCCCTAAATTTAAAAAAAAAAAAAAAAAAAACCTTTTTAAGAGTAGAAAAACCCTGGGGCTGGAGCGAGAACACACTGGATAGGGCATTTGCCTTGCACGTAGCCGGCCTGGGTCCGATTCCCAGCATCCCATATAGTCCCCTGAGCACCGCCAGGGGTAATTCCTGAGTGCAGAGTCAGGAGTAACCCCTGAGCATTGCCGGTGTGACCCAAAAAGCAAGAAAAATACAAAAAGTAGAAAAAACTCAGAGTGCTGAGCACATGCTTTGCATGCAGGACACCCACGTTCAATTCTCAACACTCCCCAACAGGTGCTTCTCTGTACACTGCTGGAAGTGACCCACGGACGCAGAGCCAGAGGCAGGCCCTGGGAACCACCAGGCGTAGCCCCCAAAAGCCCCTTGAAAAAGAAAGCGGCCACGTGGCCACGGGTTGGGCATCTGCTTTACCATGGCGACCCGGGTTTGATTCCCAGCATCCCATAAGGTCCCCCACGCACCACCAGAAGTAATTTCTGAGCACAGAGCCACAAGTAAGCCCACTGGACCCAAAAAGGCCCAGAAATAAGAAAAACAGAAAAGGGCAATTCCCGAATGAAGAACCAGGAGTAACCTGTGGCCCAAAAAACAAAGAAATAAAATAAAATTATTTTATTTATTAACCAGAACGTGGCCCAGACTGTGGCTCTGAGATGTTTACCTTTCCTTGCATGTGTGAAGTTCATGCGTCCAGCCTAGCAAAGAGAGGAGGAAAAAAAAGAAAAGGAAAGAAAACTAAGGCTGAGACACGCCACAAACTTTCTAGTTTAGCAAAATATTGAGTTACCTTCAAACAACTACAAAGAAAACAATCTTAGAGTAAACAGTGCCAGAGCCACAGTACAGGGGGCGGGGCTTGCCTTGCGTGAGGTCAACCCAGGTTTGATCCCTGGCACCCCATCTGATCCCTCAAGCCCACCAGGAGCGATCCCTGAGCACAGACTAGGAGTAAAACCTTAGCACTGCTGAGTGTTGCCCCAAAACAAACAAATCCTGGCGACAAGACTGACTGGCAGAAAGTCAGAAAAAAAAAACACAAATGATCAATAACATATAATGGGAACCTTGTAAGAATAAAGAGCAAAACAAAAAAAATTTTAAAGAACCAAAAAATAAAATTAAAAGGAAACAAAAATTTAGAAATTAATTTCTAAAGTTAATCTCTTCTGAAAATCCTATTGGCAAAAATTAAGCATAAGGAAAATGTTTCATGCATATACTGCTTGCTGCTGGGAATATAAAATTTTGGAGAATAATATGTGTTTTAAAAGAAGCACTTGGCAATGACTGCCAAGAACATTTATATTAAATATAAGAATGTTCCTTCAGCATGATTTGAAGTTGTAATTCAATAAATGCAACTCTTGGGGCCGAGAGCAATAGTACATCAGGTAGAGCACTTCCCTTGCACGCAAACAACCCGGGTTTGATCACTGGCATCCCAAAAGGTCCTCTACACACTACCAGAAGTATATTCCTGAGTGCAGAGTCGGGAGTAAACTCGAGTACTGTTGGGTATTACCCAAAAAGCAATCAATCAATCAATCAATCAATGCAACTTTACACATTCATCTTCAGAAAAAAAAATGATTTTTAAAAACCCATGGTAGAACAATGCTGTGGGCACACTATGTGCCTATCATTAGAAGATGAATTTATGTCTGTTTGCCTGTGTATTCTGATACGGAAAGACAACCAGGAAAGAAAGAAAAACAAAAACAGTTTCAGAAGCAGGAGCAGAAGTCTCAACCTATTTATTGGAAACGAAAAGAATATAACCAGAAGTACGTGCACATCTGCACTTACAGATCTACTCTGCTGTGGAATGTCCCAAGCAGTCAACAACAGCCACCCCTAAGAAGCGACAGTGAGAAGCTGCAAGCTGACTCTCTGTTTATTTCCTCATCTTTAGTATGTATTTATTTTTGGATTTGAGGCTCCAGGCTTTGTTCCCGGCTTGGTACTTGGGGTCACCCTGGTGATGCCCAAGAGGCCCCTGCGGTGCCAGAGCACAAATCCCTGGGACAGCTGTACTCCAGTTTATTGCTCCCGCCCGATCTCTGCGCTTTCCAATCTGACCTTTTGGGCTCAGCACTTGTGATCAGTCTTTGGCCAGTGGCAACATTTGTCTCTATCATCATTCTGATCCAGGCTCCTACATAAGTGAGCTGTCATGCACAGTGCTTGGACACAGACCAAGCAGAGTATTAGGCTAATTCTGGATATTTCCACCTAGATGACCGCCAAAGCACCTTGAACTCAAATTCAGTTACCTGCTTCGGATAATTAATTACCTTCTCTCAAAATCTCTACCTTCTATAATTTCTAGTCTTTCTCAAATAAGAAACACTATGAACTGTCCGATCCCCTCTTTAATTGCCCGCAGGCAAAAAAAAAAAATCTCTAGTTCATAATTATTTTGCTCCCTAAAACCACCCTCTTTTCTATTTCCCCAGAATCTCACTGGACTATTTCCTAAACTTCCAAATTAGTTTCATCCATAGCCAACTCAACTCCCACATCAGTTTCAAGAGTGTCTTTCTAAAGTGAAGATCTACAGGAGCTGGAGTGATAGCACAGCGCCTTGCACCCGGCCAACCCAGGTTCGATTCCCAGCATCCCATATGGTCCCCTGAGCACCGCCAGGAGTAACTCCTGAGTGCAGAGCCAGGAGTCATCCCTGTGCATCCCCAAAAAGAAAAAACAATTCTAAAGTGACTAAGGGCCAGGATTGTCCTTTGGCAGCTCAGTTCCTGCCCTACATGTGTCCCTGGTACTGCAAAACATGTACAGAAAAGAGAAAATATTCTGAATTATTTTCAGTCAACCAAAAGCTTGTTTAATAATCACGGAGAAAAGAAAGACTGAGAGACTACACTGGAATGACTAATATGAGAAAGATGCTAGTGCCACGGGTAGTTTTCTACCAATAAATCCGAAAGTGTCTATGATGCAAAATCCAACCATACCCATCACCGCGGAAGGCGTTCAAGTATCCTTGGGGCAGGGGTGAAGCTCAAAGGGACAGCAGCACACGCGTCACATGTCACCGGGCTGTCGCTGAGGCCGTTTTTAAAAAGGAATAAGTTTCTCCTTCCAGATGGCTGTCAAGCCCCGGGAAACGGAGCCAAGCGCAGGCCGAGTCTGTGCCGGCGGCGGAGGGGACCGTGTGCGAGGCCTGCCCGCGAGCACTGGGAGCACCCCCGAGCGCAGACCCCAGCCCCGGCAGGCACAGCTCGCCAGCAGTACCCAGCACTGACTCTCTAAAGGCAGTGGCCGCCCCACCCGCTGCTGTGGGTCAACAAGAGCAAAAGGCTCTTCGGCCGCCGGAGACCAGCGCCGCCAGCGGCCCGGGGCACGCGGGCCGGGGGTGGGGCCGGGGGAGGAGCCGTAAGCTGTGGCCACGCCCCCTTTGTGACGCGGGGCGGGGCCTGGTCCCACGCCTGCGCCCCGACCCCGGCCCGGCGCGGCCGGTCCCCCCGCGCGCTCCCCGCCGCTTCCCGGCGCCCCGGGCTGGCCGTCGGGCCGCCCACCGCTATGGTGTGCGCAGTGCGGGCCAGTGAGTGAGGCCGGCGAGGGGGCCGCGCTGCCCCGCGCCGGGGTCCCTCTGGGAGGGGCAGGTCGGGGGCCCAGCCCGCGCCCGCGCCCTCCCGTTGACACTCGGCCCTTCCCTCTCGCCCAGCGCCGTCCCTGCCGCTCAGATAGATGGACACCGCCCGGACCCCCGGGGACAGCTCCGGCCTCATGAATTCGGCCACCCAGATCAAGCTGAGCACGTCCCGGAGCTCCTCAGCCAGATAAGCCCCATAGACCTATAGCTGTGCCGTATCTTGCCTTTGTCCATAAACCGTGAATTCCCAAGGCGCCCGCCACCTGCACGTAGGTTCAGCGCAGAAGCTGGCCAGAAGAGCAGCAGCTCCAGGACCCGGGCGTGGCCCTCTTGCGGAGGAGGACAGCGGGGAGGCCACTGGGGAGGGCCCTGGCCTTGAGCTCAGCCGAAGGGGGTCTGATCCCGGGCATCCCATGTGGCTCCCCCAGCCCCACCAGGAGTGATGCCTGAGTACAGAGCCAGGAGTAAGCCCTGAGCACCACCAGGCGTGGCCCAAGAAGCACCAAGAGAGGAGCAAAAGTTTCCCAACTCATTTTCTGAAGCCAACATTGCCTGATAGATACCTAAGCTAGATCAGAACTGTAATAAAACTCTTCATAGGGGCTGGAGCAATAGCACAGCGGGTAGGGCATTTGCCTTGCATGTGGCCGACCTGGGTTTGATTCCCAGCATCCCATATGGTCCCCCCAGCACCACCAAGAGTAATTCCTGAGTGCAGAGCTGGAGTAACCCCTGAGCATTGCCGGGTGTGACCCAAAAAGCAAATATATACATTTATTATTATTATTATTATTATTTTATTGCCCAGAGAGGTGGTATAGCAGGCAGGGCCCTTGCTTCACACACTAAACTGGGTTCAATCCCTGCCACCACATATATTATTGGGCTGGAGCGATAGCACAGCCGTAGGGCGTTTGCCTTGCATGCAGCCAGCCAGGCCAAGCCGAGCTGGGTTCGATTCCTCCGTCCCTCTCGAAGAGCCCAGCAAGCTACCGAGAGTATCTCGCCTGCACGGCAAAGCCTGGCAAGCTACCCATGAAGTATTCAGTATGCCAAACACGGTAACAAGTCTCAAAGTGGAGACGTTACTGGGCCCACTTGAGCAAATTGATGAACAACAGGACAGTGCTACAGTGCAGTGCTGCATATGTTATTATCCTGAGCACCACCCGTGCACAGAGTCAGAACTAGAACTCAGTGGGTCTCTGGTAACTGCCCAGCAGCGATCCATGTCTTCTATGGCTGCATAGAAGGGACCGGCTAGTACAGTGGGTAAGGTGCTTGCCTTGCATGTGGCCGACCCTGGTTTGGTTCCCAGCATCCCCTATGGTCCCCTGAGTCCTGCCAGGAGTCAGCCCTGAGCACTGCTGGGTGTGGCCCGCAAACAAACCAACAGAAAGGAAGGCTGTTCCTCCTGCTCCCCGCCTCCCCGCCTCCAAGAGGATCCATTGTTGAGAGCAGGCCCAGAGCTGTATGTGGTACCGCACTTCAAGAAGCTCTGGCTGGGCAGTGAGGGCAGCTGCAGATGGAGGACGGAGCTGGGCCGGCCTGTGTGAACACAGGTGGGGTTGGAGTCCACGAGGAGGACAGTGATGTGCAATTAATCAGTAAACACCAAGGGTGCCCTGCCTTAAGCAGTGCGGATTGATTTTCTCAAGTTCCAGCCAGGTCTGGATGACTGTCTTCCTGGCAGCTGCCTAGTAACTCAGTGCAGTTACTTTTTTGGTGCATGGGGTCACCTGCATGAGAGGAAAGCTCACCATGCCTTGCCCTTCCCTGACCAAAATTACCTTCGAAAGAGTCTCTAGTCACATTGCACTGGCCCTGCAGTGGGTGAATTCTGCAGAAAGCAGTTTGTCTGTGTCCGTTGGCTTTTCCCTTTATCAACAAAGCAAACCTGTTTGACAGTGGAAGAGGGCTGCGCTTCAGTGCCCATAGAGCCAAGTCTGGCTGGAACAGAAACTTCGGTAGAGTTTATGAGATATCTCAGGCCAGGGCTTGCAGAGACCGGTTAGGTCATTGTAGTCATGGAGGCACTCAGGTCAGCTGCAGGGAAGGTCATCACTGAGTAAAGAGAAAACTGGTGGAAAACAAATCGCTGACTTCCCATTTAGAATTTATCCCTCCACTTCCTTTGTTGCTTGTTTTCGTTCTCCAGACCTCCAGTTTGTGCTCTTTTTTTTTTCTAATGACTGGTCAATATTTTGATTTTGCAGACATGGAAGTCAGATGTCAGCAAAAGTGGGTAGTAACACCACTACCAGAAGTCAGGGTGATGTCGGGAGTAGCAGAAGCGCAGGTAGGGGCTGCCTGGCTCTGTTTTGGAATGATGTCAAACAAATGCGTGCACGTGTGTGTGTGTGTGTGTCTGTGTGTGTGTGTGTGTGTCTGTGTATGTCTGTGTGTGGCAAGGGTGGGGGGTGTTGTTTCTGTGCGACTCTCTACAGTGCTCAGGACTTAATCCTGGCCTTGTGCTCAGGGATCACTCGTGGTACTTGGGGAAGCCACATGCATTATAGGGGATGGTACCAGAGTTGGACTGTACGAGCCAAGTGCTTGACTTGTTTGGGGTTTTTTTGGGTCTCTGTCAATAGCAGCATTCAGGAGCGCTCTTGGCTCTGCACTCAGGAGTTACTCCTGGGAAGCTTGGGGAACCAAATGAAATACAGGGGAGTCTACCTGTGTCAGCCATGTGCAAGGCAAACTATGCTCTATCTCCATGCCTCCCAATCTATGTCAAATTATTGTTATGAATTATCTTTATCTCCCATGTTGCTAACATTTGAGGGGATTTTCGTATTGTTTTGGGTGGTGCTCAGCTAAAGACAAACAAAAGAAACGAGAAAAGCAAAGCCCCAAACCCGAGCAGTCCTGTCATCGATCATCAGTTTCTAATTATTCCAATGGCTGTGTGCTTCCTCCTTGTTCTGCATCTTCAGGAAGCCAGAAGACATCAAGTGTTGAAGGTATACTCGCGGTCGCATTCTGTCTCACCAGAATACGAGTGAGGGGCCCGGGGAAAAAGCCTCTCGGATTCTGTTCCTCAGCAGTGTTCACAGAGCCTGCTGGCTGAGGAGCACCTCTGCTGGGGAGCAACGACGAGCAGACTTGGGGCTGGCGTGGTCATGCAGTGGGGGGCGGCATGTGCCTTGCCTGTGGCCTACCCAGGTTGCAGCAACAAAAGATTAATGGATCTGACAGTGGGTGCTCTGACCTGAACCACTTAAAAAAAAAAAGCAGAAATGTTTATTTATATAGTTTGGGGAGCACGCCCAGCATGCTATGGAGTGACCCTTCTATGCTGGGAGACTGTGGGGCATCACCCTCCTGTGCTGTCTCGGAGCCCATGGTGGGGGCTAAGGTGTCAGGGAAGGCTTGGGAGAGAGAGGAGCTCCAGGGAGAGCCCGTGGTGGAGGCTGAGGCCAGACAGCCAGGAGGTGGGCCCCGGAGAACCCTTCGGTGTGAGAACCAGGCCCGAGCGCCGCGGGATGTTTGGGTCTGCTTCTGGCTGGGCGCAGCAGGTGAGGCCAAACGGCCAGGATCGGGACTGGAAGGAGCAGCAGCTCTGGGACTCACTGCCACCAGGATCCTCACTGCACAGAGACGGGGAGAGCCAGGACTGGCCTGGCAGCTCTTCTGGGTTTGGGTTTCTCCCTTGATTTGGGGACCACATCCTGCTATGCCCAGGGGCCAGGTGCTGCTGCATGCAGTGCTCAGGGGATCCAAACCCTGGCCTCTGGTGCTCAAAGCTGACCTGGGTGGCCGAGGGCATCTGAGGAGGAGCAGCCTGCCACAGGCCATTGTGTGTGACATGTGGTGACCCGCTCACTCGAGTGACATTGGACTTTCTACTTTGAGGCCAGGTCAGACTGACTGCCTCCTCACATCGTCCCTCCCACAGAGTCATCCTGACTGCTGGGACTCTCAGAGGAGTCTTTCGAGAATGTTCTGGCCACTGCATCAAGCACACTGGTGACCTGTTGGTTGCTATGAACTGCGCCTGTCTTCATGTTGCTACATGGGAAACTGTGACACTGGGGGGGCAGATTCTGCCTTTCTCCAGCTGTGGGTCTGCGCCCTTAGCTCAGCGGTGGGTGCAGCAGCCCCGTCGAGAGGAGCTTCCCCGGACTCTGGGTCACACTCTCCCTCAGAAGGTTCATTGGCTGCTTGGGAATCAGACCACCGTGTGCTCCAAAGCCTGGCACCTCTCGCTTTACTGGGGGTCAGGGTCCGAGTTCACTGCTGCTCCTCCTAGCTCTCTGCCTCGGCTGGACTGGCGGGGGGGAAGCCCCTGAGTCTGCACGTGAGGACCGTCTCACTTGCTGGAGTCACGGTTCGAGGCCGAGTCCCCTGCCCCTTGGTGGTGGTTCTCTGAGCGGCAGGTTTCACTTTTCAGTCTTTGTCTCTCTGAGAGACAAGAATTGGGGTTGAGGTTGGCCTGTTGTGGGATGTCGGGGACTACTTCAGGCTCTGTGCTCAGGAAAACTCCTGGCTGTGCTGGGAACGAAGCAGGGTCGGCTGCAGGCGCACAGCCCTCATCCCACGCGCCCCTTCCACCCCGTCTGCTTGTCATGACCAACTCTCCTCCAATGATTCATTCCCTCCCTTTTCAGTTTCATCGTGACTGATCATCCTGCTGCTCCTTCACCCCTATTCCGACTGTTCCTTATCCCGACTGCTCTTTGTTCTATCTGTTCCCACTCAGCCATGCATCAGTTTTATTTGTAGCATCACGTTTTGTTTCTTTCACTGGATTTGGGGAATTCATTTTCTGGGTTTCCAGTTGCTGGATTTCCTGTTGGCCTGCCCACTGCAGCTGTATTCTGTCCTGCTCTTCCAGATCCTCCTTCCCTCCAGAAATCTCATGCTCTCTGGGCCTGGGCACCGCTGTGGGGAGGGTCTCTCCACACCTTTGCTCTGGGGGTTCTTCTAGCCTTTCTTGGTTTTAGTCACCTGCTTCCTGGACTCTGTGATCTCTTCTTCATTTTCTCCCTTACCCTACTGGAACATCTTCCAGTAAGCTCCATCACTTCTAGTAATCACATCTACTAATTCCCAGGGGAAAGCAGTTAATTCTTACTCATTTTATAGTTAGAGGTTAAGGCCGTTAAACGTGTGTCCTTTCTTGTGTGCTGCTTTGGCGAGATGAGGAGTTAGCAACAAGCCAGCACTATTGCCATAAGCAGTGAGGATTATTGCAGGAATCATATTTAAAGGAGAAGGAGGGTTTCTAGGGCAAGGGGAGGTGTAGACTCTAGAGGGGAAAACATCGATGGAAACCCAGGGGAGCAGGGCCAGAGGTGAGTGAGCCTCCCTGGAGTGGTCTCTCTCATGCCGGGCACTGACAGGATCAGAGCAGCAGTCTCTAGCACCCTTTCATGCAGCGAGCTGTGCCATGGAGACAGGTCGAAAACAATTGTGGGATGAGCAGAACTATAAAACAAGGCAGACAAAGCAAGACCCTGCAGAAGTTCCAATGCTGGAGTTAGTCTAGAGTCGACTTTACATACTGATGAGTAGTACACACACACACACACACACACACACACACACACACACCTGAAACAAAAAATGATCAGAAAATGAGTTTGTGTTAGGGAAGTGGCTTGGTGGCAGAGGATGCCTGAGCATTCTGGGAGATGGGGCCCAGCAGACGGGCTGAGGCAGGAGCAGCTCAGACGGACAACGGGAGACTCGTCCCGCTTCAACTAAGAGTCATGGAAACCCCACAGTGGGTCACATTGGCAGCTGTGAGGAGCCTCCGTCTTGGGGTACTTAGTTCTGTGGATCAGGCACTGGGGGGCCATCAGCACCCCCTCTCCCTGCTTCTTCACACTCCCCAGCAAGGCATCCTGAGGTTGCCTTACCTCCTTCTACTTTCTGGACTGGGCTGGGGCTGGATCCAGCATGTTTGCAGGAGCAGTCTGCGACAGCTGGTGCCCACAGCAACACATGCATGGCCTTGGGGTGAGGTTGTATGCAAAGGACTCACTTCCCCTGCTCTCGGTAACTTGCAAGAATGTTTCCAACCAACATAATACTAATTAGGATTCCTCAAAAGTTTTTCATTAGTAAAATGGTTTCTAATGCTGGTGCTAAACCTTCCATTTCTTTGTAAAACTTTTAGGCACTTCCAGGGCAAAGAGTAGCAAGAGCAAAAGCCGCGAGAAAGGGAGTGGGAAATGGAGAAAAGAAGAAAGGTAGGTGCTGGCAGACGGCTCCATACGGAGAGGCCTGACTCAGGGCCGGCTGTGGTTTCTCTTTAAGATCTCCTGTGGGTCATTGCACAGAGCTGCAGGGAGGCATGCGGAGTCCTGTGCAACTGGGGTGGGGGGTTCAGGGTGCCACTGAGGGGGAAGTTGGTATGCTGCTGGCCCAAGATGGTCTTTCCCTGGGGGCTGGAGAGATAGCACAGCGGGTAGGGTGTTTGCCTTGCACGCAGTAGACCCAGGTTCGATTCCCAGTATCCCATATGGTCCCCTGAGCACCACCAGGAGTGATTTCTGAGTGCAAAGCCAGGAGTAACCCCTGTGCATCTCCGGGTGTGACACAAAAAGCAAAAAAAAAAAAAAAAGAAAGAAAAAGAAAAAAGATGGTCTTTCCCCATTTCTGCACCCTCAGAATGCCAGACAAAAAGGCAAAGTCTGACTTTGGAAATTCTTTTTATTTCTTTTAAATATAATTTAACAGAACGAGGCAGGGCACTTGCCTCATAAGCAGCCAGCCAGGATTCAATCCCCCACATGGTTCCCCAGGCCTTACAGGAATGATCTCATAGCATAGAGCCAGGAGCAAGCCCTGAACATTGCTGGGTGTGGCCCAAAAACTAAAAAAAAAAAAGTCACATTAACATAGTTGGGAAAAAAAAAGTGTAGATAGGGGCCAGCCCGGGTTCGATTCCCAGCATCCCATATGGTCCCCTGAGCATCACTAGGAGTAATTCCTGAGCACAGAGCCAGGAGGAACCCCTGTGCATCGCCGGGTGTGACCCAAAAAAGCCAAAAAAAAAAGTGTAGATAATGAAATAACAAGTGACCACTTTTCTGTTTGTTCCACTTCCCTGGAATGATTTTTCTTACGCATGTGTTATGTAACCATATGTTGATTCCCTATGCTCATAGGAATAAGTGAACTAGTCTGTGTGACCAAATGATCAGCATTGCTAAGTCTCAATTATTTAATATGACTTATGGGAAAAAAGCATATTTCATATAAAATATTCTATATAAAACACAACTTAGTGATAACATAGAAGTATTAATGTATAGTATAGTATAGAACACAAAAATTATACCTTCTTTAAATAAGGTAAGGTAAAGGTAAAGGTAAAGGCCCTCCCGTTGTTCGTCGATTTGCTCGAGCGGGCCCAGTAACGTCTCC